>PISX010030617.1:0-18499 GCA_004024625.1 Mellivora capensis | reverse complement strand
CAAGAATCCTTTTAAACACAGATTTCTGGGGGAGAAAAAAATAAAAGGTTGGTGAAGCTGGGCGGGTTGGGACCGCTCTTGCTGAGGGCATCGCTGATGTTTTCCAGAGGGGCCATGGGATGTGTCTGGGCAGTGGGAAAATTCCAGTTTGTTTCTGCTTACTCCTTTAGAGTATGCTGGTCCTTTTTCTAGTGTACTACGCATGGTAGGCAGCAAATTGCCCCCCAGAGATGTCCCCGGCTTAATCCCAGGAACCTGCTGAATGTGTCACTTCCACGACAGAGGGGACTTTACCGATGTGATTAAATCAAGGATTTGGGCCCAAGGGGAGTGTCCTGGCTTATCCAGGCGGGCCAGTGTAATCATAAGGGTCCTTGTAAGTGAAAGAGGGAGGGTGAAAAGGGACCGATTTGAATATGCTGTTGGGCTGGTCTGCAAGGTGGAGGAGGGGCGGGGGGCCAGGTGTGCAGGCAGCCTCTGGAAGCCGAAACAGGTGAGGAAAAGAATTCTCCCTTGCTCACACCTTGAGTTTGGCCTCCTGAGCTCTGTTCTGAGCCACCAAGTACCCCTCCTCTGGAGCTGAGCCACCTGTGTGTGAATCCCAGTCCTGCCACGTTCCTTGTCACCCTGGCCAGGCCACTGAGCTTCTTTGGGCCTCAGTTTCGCTGTTTGTACCCGTATTGTTAGGCTGATTCCATGGGTTCCTACCCGTGGAGCCTTCAACAGTGCCCCATCCCTGAAGTGCTGCATAAACGTTTGTTGAATGGCTAGAAATGCCAGGCATCGTGGTCATTGCTTCTGTCTTCATCCTCATCGTCCTCTTAATGCAAAACCTTCCACTGAGATCCTTCTTGTGCATTCCTGGCCTGCAGTCAGTACTTCCCGCCTGCCTGTGGTATGGGCCCCTCTTCCCTCAGCCAGCGCTCGCAGGCTGACCACAGGCGGAAGGCTCTGGGCTTTCCCATGGACACTTCTCACTAGCAGGGGGCAGTGACCCTGTGTGTCTGATTAGGAGCTGGGGTTGGAGTTCTGTCTCTTGAGTCAAACAGAAAGAGGGCAGTATGGCGGAGTAGAGGGCCTCCCACTACCTTATGCTTCACAGAATACTTAAAGCATCCTTTGAAAGGAATGGTGTACCTGCAGGGAAGGAAACTGACTCCTCCCAGAGCAAGGAGAAAGCAGAAGCAGGGAGCCAAGAGGGGAGTTAAGTACTGAAGGCACCTTATATACTCCTGGGGATATGGGCAGATGCACATGGTCTTGGGGACAGGGACTATCCTGTGGGAACACTGGGCAGGGGACCATCTTGTGTAAAACCAGATCCCGGGAAAAGTACCCCTCGGGGACAGGGTGCACGCCACCCTGCAAAGGCACAGCCTTAGGGATGGATGGAGATGGAAAACGTGTCCTCTGAGAACACTGCCTGGCCCTCCTGTGGGCCTGGGGGACTGAATTATACTCTCTGAAAGGCCGGAAACAGCAAGCTGAGAGTGAACCCAGGTCTGTGTGCACTTGACAAGGACAAGCCCTCTCTGGAGGAGTGCTCCCTCTGACTAGCCTTGGAGAATTCCTTCAGGTGGAGTTGCGGCCCATCTCGTGATACAAAATTACATACTGTACAAAAAAAGAGGCACCATGAGTGAGAGTCAGCAGACACAAAACGTGGGAGGTCAAGACCTCCACTGTGGCTATCAGAATGAACAGATGTGGGTATAAAATATGTTTATATGGGAAAAGGATAAAATAGGAGGGCTATGGAAACATGAGTGCAATCAGAAATTACCAGGAAGTTGAAAGAAGAACCAACTAGAACTTTGAGAAATGACACAGTTGACGTTCAGAGCTCAGTACAAGGACTAAATAAATACCAGATGAAACGTAGCTGCCGAGAGGATTGGTGTGCTGACAGACATCTGAAGAGGGGAAGAAAAGATTTGTGGGGTGCTCCCCCTAGCTACCCAGGAGGGCCACCTGTGGGTCCTGATTGGGTCCATCTGGGGAAGGAAGGGCTGGACGTTTTTATTTTTAACATTGTCTGGAGGATCGCATGAACGTTTGAAAAATCACTTCCCCGGAGTCTATTTATAATCTTGAGAGCACCACGAGAGTTCTGTTCCCTGACAGCCAGGCGGCTGCTGGTGACCTCCAAACACTGCTTTTATTATGGTCTCCTGGTAAGGAAACATGTTGCGCATTCTGTGTGTGTGTGTGTGTGTGTGTGTGTGTGTGTGTGGTCAGCACTATAATACAGTGAATATGTTGTATGCATTTTAGAATGTTAAAAAATTAGAAAGTGTGGTGGATGCCTGGGTGGCTCAGCCTGTTAAGCATCTGCCTTCAGCTCAGGTCGTGATCCTAGGGTCCTGGATCAAGTCCAACGTCAGGCTCCTTGCTCAGCAGGGAGCCTGCTTCTCCCTCTGCCTCTGCTGCTCCCCCTGCTTGTGCTCATTCTCTCTCTCTCTGACAAATAAATAAAAAAAATCTTTTTTAAAAATTGGAAGGTGTGGAATCAATATACATATTTTAAAGATTTTATTTATTTATTAGAGAGGGAGAGAGGGCACAAGCAGGGGGAGCAGCAGGCAGAGGGAGAAGCTGGCTCCCTGCTGAGCAAGGAGTCCCATGCTAGACTTGATCCAGGACCCTGGGATCATGACCTGAGCCCAAGGCAGACAGTTAACCCACTGAGCCACCCAGGCACCCCTGGAATTAATATTTTAAAAATATTTTAGTTTATGTATTCATGGCCGCCCAAATATTTTTGCTCCTGTTAAAAATATTTTCTTACGCAGACATTGTTAAATACATTTGGAAACTCTTGGTGTATCCCTTCGTAAGAGTCTAGTTTTGACATTCTTTGTGTTCAGCTGTCAGAGCTGGCAAAGACCTAAGGGAGGCACAGAGAGCCAAATGAGAGAAGCCTGCCGTCAGCTCCATTTAATCCCGCTGCTCATTTTTCAGGCCCACCCTTCATATGCAGAGGCACTTGTTGGAATTTGCCTGAGCTCACATTGTTAAATCTTCAGTCCATGGCTTCCGAGCAGGAGTCTTTTTTAGGAAGGCCTTTTGTGCGGGCTGGTTTGAATCACAGTCTGGGAATATCCCCAGGAGTCCATCTGCCTGGGCTGCATTACGCAGAGTGGCCAGGAGAGGGCGCCTGTGCCGCCCTTTCAGCATCTGGGGTTTGCTGATGATACCTGTCTGCAGAGAGGCTCTAGGAAAGCTCGATTTCTTCTCTCCCTCCCCCCATTCCCTTATCTTGTTACTCTTCCCTTTTCCTTCTTCTCCCTTCCCTCTTCTTCCTTCAAGACATAAGCATAACCAGAAGTTCTGACATTTTCTTCCTGAGCTCCAGAGAAACACCTTGTCTACTCCTCTGTGTTCACCCCTCCTTGAGACTCCAGTCATTTCCTGAGAGACCTTCCCTGAAGGCTCGGCCCCCCAGGACGTGCCTCTGTCCCTCCCTGGAGTCCTACCCCCATTTCCACCTTCTTGACTCCTCTTTTCCTGCTCTCCAGCTCCAGGCTACAGCCTCTAGCCTCTGCTGAGGGCCTAGTGTGTAGCCATTATTATCTCTCTTAAATTGAATCAAAGTTTATGTTATTTTGGGGTTTTGGGTTTTTCTTCTCCGTTGAGGTTTTCTTTTTTAAAAGATTTATTTATATATATATTTATTTATTTGTCAGAGAGAGAGAATGGGAGCACGCATGCAGGGGGAGAAGCAGGCTCCTTGCTGAGCAGGGAGCCCGTTGCAGGGCTTGATCCCAGGACCCTGAGATCATGACCTGAGCTGAAGGCAGAGACTTAACCGACTGAGGCACCCAGGTGCCCCTCCTTTGAAGTTTTCTGAAGCAACTTACTAAATTTACAAGTCATATATGCTTATTGTGAAAGAAAGAGCAAGATACAAATTGGTTTGGTTTGTGCTCATCTGTGTGCTTAATTGAAAACCCAGCCGATAAATCTTAATTAAACCTAAATCAAAAGGATTTTTTAAAAGATTTTATTTATTTATTTGACAGACCGAGATCACAAGTAGGCAGAGAGACAGGCAGAGAGAGAGGAGGAAGCAGGCTCCCCGCTGAGCAGAGAGCCCGATGCGGGGCTTGATCCCAGGACCCCGGGATCATGACCTGAGCCGAAGGCAGAGGCTTTAACCCACTGAGCCCCCCAGGCGCCCCGAAATCAAAAGGATGTTTATTGTTAGTGGAGGAAGGTGGCTCTGTGGTTGGTTTGGTGGCTTGGTGGTGTCATTAGGGACCCGAGACTCTGTCTCTACCATCTTCGTGTTCAGGCAGTAACACTCCTCAAGGCTTCAGAGGGCTGCTGGAGATCCAGACATCATGCCTTTATACTGCAGTGTCCAAGGGAGGGAGTGTATGTGGTGTAAGTGTGTGTGTGTGTGTGTGTGTGTATGTGTGTTGAGGGATGGGGTGGGGCTGGGAAATGCGACTGTGCTCTTCAGATAGAAGAGTCTTTTCCCGGAAGCCCCCAAGAGACTTCCTTCACTGTTTATTGGCCAGAATTGAGTCTCATACCACCGCTTGCTATCTGGGAGGTCAGGGGGCTGAATGGTGCTTCTAGACTCTAGCGGCAGGGAAGGATATTATTAATAAGAAAGTAGAGAATTGTATACAGCAGGGGCACCTGGCTGGCTCAGTCAGTAGAGCACACAACTCTTGATCTCAGGGCTATAAGTTCAAGCCCCACATGGGGTGTAGAGATTACTTAAAAACAAAAAAGAAATCTTCTTTTTTTTAGGATTTTATTTATTTATTTGACAGAGACAGAGATCACAAGTAGGCAGAGAAGCAGGCCGAGAGAAAGGGGGAAGCAGGCTCCCTGCTGAGCAGAAAGCCCGATGTGGGGCTCGATCCCAGGACCCTGGGATCATGACCTGAGCCGTAGGCAGAGGCTTTAACCCACTGAGCCACCCAGGCACCCCCAAAAAAGAAATCTTAAAAAAAAAAGAAGAAGAATATGAAGTCACCTTACTGGTCATGAGCACTAAGCATGAACACTACCTTAATGGCTGAAGCAACTGAGCAGAGCTGTTCAGTGACCTTATGTCAGTGACCAAAGCCCTGAATGTGCCAGCTTCCCCACAAGCCAGGAAGAATGATCTCCATTTTGAGAAAGAGGAACTGGAGTTGCCAAGAGGTTGAGAAATTCGCTCAAGGTCACAGCAAGTAAGTAGCAGAGGCAGGACTTGAATCCAGGACCACCCGGCTCCGAGCACACTTAGCCTCGAGCTGCCTCCCTTGTGTCTCCCAAACTCCCCGAGACCGCCGCGGTGGTCTCTCCGGGTATCGGTGGGGGCCAGCGGTGGGGTTATTCTCTGGGACAAGGACGTGCTTGTATAATCCACTCACTCCACAGAGCCTTGCTTAGTGGCCGCTGGATGCCAGGAACTATTCTAGGAGGTTTGACTAACTCAGCAATCACCCAAACAGACAAAAATCCTCTGCTGTCGCGGAGCTCACATTTGAGGATATTAATTACCCGCCTGGTGACTCTGGGGCCCAGAGAGGTCCTTCTTCCCAGCAGTCCCACCCAAATTCCCAGGCTGAATCTGGGTGGTCCAGATGGCTTGTGCCCATCTTGAGCCAGTCGTCATAGCCCGAGGAAGGCAGTCTGATGGGCCTGTCTGAAGGGCAGGGTTCATCACTGCCGAATCCTTTGGACCCAGTGTGGGGGACATGGGATTCCCCTAGATGCTGGGTAGACAGAGCCAGTCGTGTCCCCTCTGCTGACTGGTGGCAGCGTGTGTCCCTGCTGTCTCCAGAGGCAGTGATGGAGGAGGGGACCATGTCCCTCCGTCTGTGGGTGGAAGCTCCTGCCTGCTTGAGTCTCGAAATGCCCGGGGCAGTATTGGGGTGGGCGTGCAGCGGGCTGGAACGCAGCCAGGAAGGGTCTTCCTGGACAGGGACTGGCTCGAAGCTATTTACTCTTGATCATAATTTCTTAACTGATGATAAGTTTTCATTCATTATGGTTCCTATGATCTCAGCAAATATTAATCACTTTATTAGGGAATTTATGTGATTGTCCTGGTTTTTATGAGTGGGGACATGTCTCAGAGCGAGGAGCAAGTTCCCTGAGGAACACAGAATAAGAAATCAACCCCTTGGCTCCCACATTCCTCTTGCGTTTAATTTTTATTTTATTTTTTGCATGTCATTTATTGTATAATATCTATACAACACAATGTACAGATCTAAAAGGTGTAGTTTAGGGGCGCCTGGGTGGCTCAGTGGGTTAAAGCCTCTGCCTTCGGCTCAGGTCATGATCTCAGGGTCCTGGGATCGAGCCCCATGTGGGGCTCTGTGCTCGGTGTGGCGTCTGCCTAGGGTTCTCTCCCTCTCCCCCGACCCCTCCCCGCCACTCGTGCACGTACTCTCTTTCCCTCTCTCTAAGAAAAATAAAATAAAATGTCTCGTTCAGTGAGTACTGATATATGCATATGCCCACGTAACCAACTTCCAAGTCCTAAAATATCTCCATCACCCCTGGGGATTCCTCCCTTTCCTGTGGGACCGCTCTCACTATAGATCAGTTTTCCCTGTCGTTAAGCTTCGCCTTTGTTCACAGGCTGCTTTAGAGCCATTTCTGCTGCAGGTATCAATAATTTGTTTCTTTTGCTGCTCTTCGTATGTATCTTTTATTCCAACATGTGAGCCTGCTTTACTTGGTTTATCTAGTCTCTTAATGATGGACATTTGGACCCTTGGGTGTCCTTTTTCTTTTTTTAATTTTTTATTATTACCAGTAAGGCTACTGTGAACATTCTTGGACAGGTCTGTTTTCATTTATTTTGGGTGAATACCTAGGAGTGAGATGTCTGAGTTATATGATAAAGATAAAGTTAATTCTTTTTTTTTTAATTTAAAGATTTTTATTTATTTATTTGAGAGAGGGAGAGAGCAAGGGGAGGAAGAGAGAGGGGGACAAACAGACTCAAAGCCGAGCACCGCGAGCCAGACGCGGGGCTCGATCCCACTACTCACATCATGATGGGACCCAAGAATCAGATGCTCAACTGACTGAGCCCCCCAAGCGCCCCCAAAGATAAAGGCGGTCTTCATTTTACAAGAAACCACCTAAGAGTTTTCCCATGGGTCTGGTTGCTCCCTGTCCTTGCCAATAATCCTTGTTTTCACAGGTTAATTTTAGCCATTCCGGTTGGTGTAAAATGGCAACTCACTTCCTTTTCTCTGATGAATTGTGATGTTGAGTACTTTTTCGTAGGATAATAAACATTTATTATCTCACACAGTTCCTGAGAATTCAGGCCTTGCTAAGTGGTTCTGGCGCCGTGTCTCAAACAGAAAGCTCGCCAGGCGCTGAGAGGGCTGCTTCCTGGCGGACTCATTGGCCTGGTCGATGGCGGGGCTCAGTTCTTCACTGGATCTCGGGCCAACGGCTCAGGTGCTCTGCCCATGGACCTCTCCTTAGGGCTACTCACGGCCTGGCCGCTGGCTTCCCCCAAAGAGAACGATCCGAGACTAAAAATGACTTAAGACTGAAGAGTCAGCGTCTTTATAACGTAACTGTGGATGTGACATACACCACCGGGCCATATGCTGTTGGTTACACGGACCAACTCTAGCATGATGTGGGAAAGGACTATAAGGCTGTAAATGCCGGGAGATGGGGGTTATGGGGGGCTCTCTTGGAGGCTGGCAACCACAGTTCTGTTGCTACCACGAATGCAAGTGATCTATTTTTTTTTTTTTAAAGAATATTAAATCAGTCTTGTATTCCTGGATAAATGCTGCTTGGTCATAGTATGTGATCCTTTTTATATATTGGTGGCTTTGATTTGCCAATATTTTCCTAAAGATTTTTTTTTAATACCTGTGATCATGAGTGATATATTACAGAATTTTATTTTCTTGTAATGTCTTTGACAGGTTTTAATATCATGGTTTTGCTGACCCTGTTAAATAATTGGGAAAATGTTCCCTCATTCTCTATTCTCTGCAAGATTTTGTATAAAATTGGAATGATTTCCTCCCTAAATATTTGATGTAAGCGTCCATCTGGGCTTTCATTTTTCTTTAAGGGAAGGTTTTTATCTTTTTATTTATTTTTTTAAAAAGATTTTATTTATTTATTTGACAGACAGAGATCACAAGTAGGCAGAGAGGGAGGCAGAGAGAGAGAGGGAAGCAGGCTCCCTGCTGAGCAGAGAGCCCTATGTGGGGCTCAATCCCAGGATCCTGGGATCATGGCCTGAGCCGAAGGCAGAGGCTTTAATCCACTGAGCCACCCAGGCGCCCCAATGGAAGGTTTTTAATAACATTCAATTTCCTATCTTTGTAAAGGAATTTTATATGTGGTCAGGATGGACTAAGATCGAAATAAATGGATTTTTAAGTATACTGATATAGGATTGAAATTCTGCTTTTCTCTCTTAAAAAAAAAAGGACAAAGTTTTCTTGGATAAGAAAATGTAAACGGGGCACTGGATGGCTCAGTGGGTTAAGCCGCTGCCTTCGGCTCAGGTCATGATCTCAGGGTCCTGGGATCGAGCCCCTCATCGGGCTCTCTGCTCAGCAGAGAGCCTGCTTCCCTCTCTCTCTCTGCCTGCCTCTCTGCCTACTTGTGATCTCACTCTCTCTCTGTCAAATAAATAAATAAAATCTTAAAAAAAAAAAGAAAATGTAAACAAAGTTTTTTTTTTCCTCTTTTGACTGTCCAGAAAACTGAAACTTATGTTTTGTCTTTATCAAGGTCTTTGACTACTTAAAGTTAAAACTTCTCAATATTATAAGTTTTGCTAACAACTATATAACCCTGCATATTTGCCTTTAGGATCTCTTATTGTCACCTTGATTAAATAAATAATTTTTAAGTTTCATCATGATCTATAATGTTATTTAAGCATGTGCTTTATAACTTTAGGAGGTTTTTTAGCAAACTGCCCCAAGATTTAAATTGTAAATGAAGTCTCTTTGATTAGGCTTGTTTATTTGGTATATTATGTTCTGGTATAAGGCCATCACTTAATACTATGATTATTGAAGTGTTAGGTGTCACAGAAATAACTGGATTTTCTTGTCAACTATATTACAATAAATTCTAATCAGATCTTTAAAAATAAAACAAAATTCAATTTTCTTAGTATTTATAGGACTGTTCAGATTTTCTACTTCTTTGTATCAGTTTTCATAAGTTATGTTTTTTTAACATATATAGCATTCATATAAGTTGTTGAATTTGTTGGCATAAACCATTTCATATTCTTTTAGTACTCATTTATAGATTTTATTTTTTTAAGTAATCACTACACCCAACATGGGGATCCAACTCATGATCCCAATATCAAGAGTCGCACACTGGCAGACTGAGCCAGACTGCCCCTCCTGTTGTATTCTTTTAATGATTGTAGGATCTGTAGTAATGTCTCCTCTTTCATGCCAGATAATGGTAATTTATGTTGGTTTTTTTCCCTTTATTCTTGATCACTAGTCCTGCTAGTGGTTTATCATTATGTATTTCAAAGAATCACCTTCGATCTTGTTATTTTCCTCTCATTTGTCTGTCTCTTGCTGTCTCTCTCTCTCTCTCTGTCAAATAAATACATTAATAAATAAAATCTTTAAAAAAAGAATCTTAGATTATTGCTTTCTTCTTTCTTCTTCTTTTTAAAAAAATTAAAAAAAAATATTTTGTTTATTTATTTATTTATTTGAGAGAAAGAGATCACAAGTAGGTAGGTGAGAAGACAGATAGATACAGAGGGGGAAGCAGGCTCCCTGCTGAGCAGAGAGCCTGATGGGGGCTCGATCCCAGGACCCTGAGACCGTGACCTGAGCTGAAGGCAGAGGCTTTAACCCACTGAGCCACCCAGGCGCCCCACTTTAAAAAAATTTTTTTTAAAGAGTTTATTTGTTTGACATAGAGAGCATAAGCAGGGGGAGTGGCAGACGGAGGGAGAGGGAGAAGAAGGCTCCCCACTGAGCAAGGAGCCCGATGTTGGGCTCAATCCCAGGACACTGAGTTCATGACCTGAGCCAAAGGCAGAAACTTAGCCTAGTGAGCCACCTATGTGCCCACTTTCTTCTTTTTTGTATATTTAAATATAAATTTCCCTCTAAGCACTGCTTTATTTTTTGAGTAGGCTCTATGCCCAAGGTGGGACTTGAACTCATGACCCCGAGATCAAGTGTTGCTTGTTCTACTAACTGAGCCAGCCCCAGGTACCTATCTAAGCACTACTTCAGATGCATCCAACAGAATTTGATGTGTTGTGTCTACATTGTCATTCAGTTCTGTGTATTTGCTAGTTTCTCTTGTGATGTCTTCTTTGATCCATGGGTTATTCAGATGTGTGTTGTCTAATTTCCAAATATTGGGGCCTTTTAAGATTTCTTATTGTTACTGATTTCTAATTTAATTCCATTATAAACAGCGGTAATGTACATGGTAGAAAAATTTAGGTGGTAAAAAAGGATTGAATGTGGGGTACCTGGGTGGCCCAGTGGGTAAAGCCTCTGCCTTTGGCTCAGGTCATGATCTCAGGGTCCTGGGATCAAGCCCCGCATCAGGCTCTCTGCTCAGCAGGGGGCCTGCTCCCTCCCCCCCTCTGCCTGCCTCTCTGGCTTCTTGTGATCTCTGTCTGTCAAATAAATTAAAAAAAAAAAAAAAGAAAAAGAAAAGGATTGAATGTGGTAGGAAGTACATATGTTTCTCATCCCTGCCTGCCTTCCCATCTGCCTGTCTTCCTTCTTTTCTTTTTTCATTAAGAAATATTTGCTGAGGGGCACCTGGGTGGCTCAGTGGGTTAAAGCCTCTGCCTTCGGCTCAGGTCATGATCCCAGGGTCCTGGGATCAAGCCCCGCATCGGGCTCTCTGCTCAGCAGGGAGCCTGCTTCCCTCTCTCTCTGTTTTCCTCTCTGCCTACTTGTGATCTCTCTCTCTGTCAAATAAATAAATAAAATCTTTAAAAAAATTTTTAAAAAAATATTTGCTGAATGCCTACCTGCTGCGTACTGGGGCTGTATCCATTTAATAAGAGACCTAAGTCTCTGCTGTCCGTATAGTATTGAGCTTCTCCTGATAGGAGACATACTAAACAAGTTAAGGAAGTAAAATATATTCTGTGTCTGGTGGCAATGAGTAGGAAAGAATGAAGCAAGGAAGAAGGATTAGGTGTGATGGGAGAAGGTAAATGATCTGTGAGGTTGGGTTTAGGAAGGCCTCTCTGATGAGGTGAGTGGTTTGATTAGAGACGTGAGTAAAGTGAGGAAGTGTGGATATTTGGAGAAGTGTGTTTCAGGCATAAGCCATAGTAAGTGCAAAGGCCCTGAGGGCAGAGCATGTCTAAGGCCAGAAGGTGAACTGAAGAGTAGGAGGCCAGAGGTCAGAGGGGGAGCCACCAGAGGTCACCCTGAGCCACGGTCCAGAGGTATTCTGTGCATGACCAAGCATAGTCTAGGTATGTGGTGTTTAATCCACATAAATGGCAGTTATTTATTCACTCTCTTTTGTGTCCAGTTTTTTTCTTCTTCACAGCATACCTTGAAAATCCATCCCACATTCTTTTTCATAGCAGTTAGTACAGAGTGTGAATGTACCAGGGCCCTGTTGGTGGACATGGAGGTTATTTCTGGGTTGTGCTTATCCAAAGGATGCTGACAGCAGTGTTCCAGCTTATGTGGCACTTGGCAGGCAGCCTTCGGACCGAGGTACACGTGCCCCACATCCACCCCATCCCCGCACTCCTGCTTGGAAGGTTTTAAGGGAATCCTTTCCAGATCAACCTCACCTGACTTGCATGAGGAATCTGCTGGGTTTTCCTTCCTTTCTTCCCTTTCCAATGGCCCATATCTCCTGAAAAGATAGGGGCGATGTAAAGTATGGAAAGAAATCTCTTCCTCCTTTTTAGTCATACAATGATGCCTTGCTCCTCGTGTAAAAACCTCAAGAATCACAAAAGAACAATTTGAGATGTCTATGACAAACACATTTTCCAGCCCACCTTATTAAGGCATGTGACTCTGGTAAAAAAAAAACTGGGGGGGTGAGGGTACCTAGCTGGCTCAGTCGGTAGCTGTGTGACTCTTGATCTCAAGGTTGTGAGGTCAAGCCCCATGTTGGGCGTGGAGCCTACTTAAAAATAAATAAAATTTTGGGGCACCTGGGTGGCTCAGTGGGTTAAAGCTTCTGCCTTCGGCTCAGGTCATGATCCCAGGGTCCTGGGATCGAGCCCCACATCGGGCTCTCTGCTCAGCAGGGGGAGGCTTGCTTCCCCCTCTCTCTGCCTGCCTGCCTCTGTCTACTTGTGGTCTCTGTCAAATAAATAAACAAAATCTTAAAAAAATTAAAAATTAAAAAAACATGTAAAAAATGTCAGTATCTCTCAAATGCCAGAAGTTCATGCTCTTTGCAGTTATTTCGACTTATGGTGGAAAAGTGGATAGGACAGTCTCAAAGTTTATAAAGACTGCTGAGTTTTTTGAAAATTTGGTAAGAGTATACAGGAGCAACAGGTTGTGCGGGCGCTGATTTAGCTACCGTGCAGTTGTGTCTCCCCGTAATTATTCCGTGGGTGTGCATTCTGGGGATGTGAGCGGTGTTATCATTGCTTGCCAGCCAGGTTCTCCTCCCCATCGAGCAGCAAGGTCCCCTCCCTTTGCCCACACACGGGGCCACGCCACTTGATCCCTTCCAGTTCAAGAGGTAGAAATCAATTTCTCGTTTGCAGTTTCCATTAGTACTTCCCTGTGAACAGAGGTGTACGTCTTCTCATCTGTCTAAGAGCCATTTGAATTTTTCAGTAATCACTCTGAAGTCTCAGCCCGTGTTTCTAGCGAGTCATTGGGGTGTTCATCTAATTAATTTGCAGGAGCTCTTTCTGTGAGAAAATGAACAAATCTATTTTTCCAACATTGTCATTTGGCTTTGTTTATTGTGTTTTGTTGTTTAGCATGTAAAACCTTTTTTTTTAAACCTTAGTCAAATCTGTTCATTTTTTTCTCTTATTACCTTTATGTTTTGTGGCGTACTTAGAAATATTATTCCTCGATAATAAACGGTTTCTCTTCTGTTTTCTTATAGTAGTTTTCTTTTTTTTTTAAGATTTTTTTTTTAAATTTGAGAGAGAGAGCGAGAGACAGCACGAGCAGGAGGAGCAGAGGGAGAGGGAGAGAGAGAAACTCAAGCAGACTCCACACTGAGTGCAGAACCCGTTGCTGGGCTCCATCCCAGGACCCCGAGATCATGACTTGAGCTGAAACCAAGAGTTGGATGATTAACCGACTGCGCCACCCAGGCGCTCCTCTTCTAGTAATTTTATACTCCTGTTTGTGTACATGTTTAAGTCTTTGATGCATCTGCTTGGGGTATTAGGTGTGAGGTAGGGATCCTTATTTTATTTTCTCTTGCAGTTGGTGTCCGCTTGTCCAAAGCATTGATTGAATAATGTGTCTTTTCTTCACCAAGCTGATATGTTTTTATCTCACTTTCACTTTTGTTCTCATTCTTTGAACATACCTCCCATGAACTTTTTTTTTAATTCCATGCTCTGTGCTAGGTGCCTGGGACACAGGAGTGAAACAAACCCTGTCCCGACCTTGTTTGTTCATCTTTATCTCATTCATCCACCCAGTGCTTCCTGGAGTCTCTTCCCTGTTGGGTCCTGTATTAGGTAGTGGTCGCTAGACAAGTGGTCAGTGCTAGGCTGGGGGAGCCTTGGGGGGAGGGTCCTTAGCGAGTCTGGAGCTTGGGGAGGGCCCCCAGGAGAAGTGGATGGCAGAGTCAAGGAAGAGTGAGCCAGACAAAGTGGAAAGATGGAGGCGTGGGTAACCACATGTGCCAGGGTAAAGCTGTAACGGGGAATTTATGGGAGGCTGGCTTAGCTGAAAAGTAGATGGTGGGACCAGAAGTGGAAAGAGAAGAGCCTGGATGGCTCTTCGGGGACAGATCATGTTAACATGTTTAGACTTGATCCAGAGGGCAGCAAGGACCCTGTGTCATGGTCACAAAAGAAACCAAGGACAAAAAAAGGAATGAAAGGGAATTTTCTTTACTGTTTTTCAGAGACAGTTGCCCTTACTCTGTGCAGAAGTACCCGTGTTTGTCCTTCTAGCCTTTTTGCTATAATGTTGGTGCCCACTTGTGATCTCTGTCTGTCAAATAAATAAAATCTTAAAAAAAAAAAGACTTAAAGGGTCAAGGTCACAAAATACTGTGTTTCTCTGTGCTGTCTTCTTTCTCAGGCAAGCTCTTTCTTCTGGGGGGACAAGAAGGCCTTGGTGGCTCCAGGTTCACATCGTGTTCACGAAACAAACCCAAGGGGAGGAGAGGATGACTCTTCTGACATTCCAGGAAAAATCCCAGGGCTGAATGTCAGCACTTAAAGCTGGGGGGTGGGTTGGCCTTCCCTGAACAATGTGGAGGAAGCGTGAGGGATGGGCTTCCCCCAAAGAGAGTCAGGGGCAGTTTCCAGAGAAAGGGGAGTGGATGGTAGGCCAGGAAAACCAGCTAATACCCACTTCACTGTGGCTTTGGAGGGAGAGAAGGGAAGGGTCCCTGTGTTCCTGGAGAGGGGAGCAGGATCTAGAAGTTACTGAGATGTCCTTGGCCCAGTCTTTCCCAGCTCCTGGGATGACCAAGGCTCACGGTTGAGGAGAGCCCCTTTCTGTATCTCGTGGGAAGGCGTGGTTTTGCCCCCAGCAAATCCATGCAGGGTCACTGAGGTTCAAGTCCAAGGTCTAGCAGATGCCTGACTTCTGTGCATTGGCCACCAGCCCCATGCCAGAGGGGCAGCCCTGTGTTCAACATGGTACCCCACCCTCTGCTGTTCCTGGAGTCCCCCTGTTTCACCCTCTAAAGTCTCCTATGTCAGTCTGGGGGACTCCTGGGGGTCCTCAGCTTATCTCTACTCTCAGAGTGACCTGGTGCCTGCTGTTCTAATCTCGGCTCAGCTGCCTCTCGTTGGCCCCCACACCCCTCCATGGGTACCCATAGCCTCCCTTCTGGCTCAGTCACCTTGCCGCTGTCTGCATCCCCTAGCTAGGCCTGTGTAGATTTCCTTCCCTTTCCCCAGGGTTTTTGTGGCTTCTAGCTTCTTTCTACTCGACTGCTGTCTTTGTGGGCTTAAGGAGAAAGCAGAGTATTCAATCTAACAGGCTTTACCAGGAATCCTGGGCTTGGGGTGGTTTGCTTGTTGATTGGTTGATTGATTGATTGATATTTATTTATTCATTTATTTAAACCACACCTGTTTAAAAGATAATCAGTTCACATGCCTTAAGGTTTAAAAAAGGATGTGATTGGTAAAGTCTCCCTCCACTTCTGTGCCCGGGGCACCCTGTTCCCCTCCAGGGAGGCAAACCACTCTTCCCTTGTGTGTTTTCTGGAAAAAACAAAAACAAAAACTGCCTTTCCAAGCAAATGCTGATAGGCACCCCCCCACCTCGCCTTCCTCCCCGCCCCACCCACCCCCAGCATAGGGAACTGAATGCCCGGTGCTGGACCTCACTGCTTCTCACCGACCTTGGTACCCGGGAGAGAGCACTGATGAGCACGTAAACACCCTCCTTACTCTTCCGTTCAGCTGCTGGCTGAATGACTGTAATTCATGAGGCCGGAGGTAGTCTTGTAGGGTCTCTGCTGGCTTTTCTTCATTGCTTCCGTAAACGGTGCTGCAGGACTAACGTGCCGGGCCAGGCTTCCCCACCTGCGTGGGTAAAGCTGGCATCCGTCCCCAGAAGAAGAGTTACTGACTCCGGGGTGCATAGCGAGTGGAGAGGCTCCCTGTAAACACGGAGCCATGAGCAAACCGAGGAACGAATGAGTCTCAGCACAGTCACCACCGCGATGGACTTCATTCATGGTTTACTGGTTTTCCCACCAGTGTCCTTTTTCTGCCCCAGGATTTTATCCAGTTTCCCTTTGTATATAGCTGTCCTGTCTTCTTGGTCCCCTTTAATCTGTGACAGTGTCTCAGTCTTTGTTTTTTGTGACCTTGACCCTTTAAGTTTTTTTTTTTTTTAAGATTTTATTTATTTATTTAACAGACGGAGATCACAAGTAGGCAGAGAGACAGGCAGAGAGAGAGGGGGAGGCAGGCTTCCCGCTGAGCAGAGGGCCCGATGTGGGGCTCGATCCCAGGACCCTGAGATCATGACCCGAGCCAAAGGCAGAGGCTTAACCCACTGAGCCACCCAGGTGCCCCATCACATCTTCTTCTTTTTTTTTTTTTTTAATTAAAGATTTTATTTATTTATTTGAGAGAGAGGCAGTGAGAGAGCATGAGCGAGGAGAAGGTCAGAGGGAGAAGCAGACTCCCCGTGGAGCTGGGAGCCTGATGCGGGACTCGATCCCGGGTCTCCGGGATCATGACCTGAGCCGAAGGCAGTCGTCCAACCAACTGAGCCACCCAGGCGTCCCAACCCACCACATCTTCTTAATCCTTTCATCTCTTGATGGACACTTGGACTGCTTCCGTAACCTGACTCTTGTAAATAATGCTGCACAAACATCAGTTGTGTATGTATCCCTTTTAATTAGTGTTTTTATATTCTTTGGGTAAATACTCATTAGTGTGATTATTGGATCATTGGGTAACTCTATTTTTAACTTTTTGAGGAACCTCCATACTGTTTTCCACAGTGGCTGCACCAGTTTGCATTCCCACCGACTGCGTTAAGAGGGTTTCTTTTTCTCTACATCCTTGTCAACACTTGCTACTTGTGTTTTTGATTTTAGCCACCCTGACAGGTGTTAGGTGACATCTCCTTGTGGTTTTGAGTTGCATTTTCCTGATGACAAGTGATGTTGAACATCTTTTCATATGTCCATCACTTCAGATGTGGCCATCTGTATTTCTTCTTTGGAGAAATGTCTGTTCATGTCTTCTGCCCGTTTTGAATTGGATTGTCTGTTTTCTGGCTGTTGACTTGTATAAGTTCTTTTTTTTTTTTTTTTTTTTTTTTTTTTTTTTTTTTTTTTTTTTTTTTTTTTTTTTTTTTTTTTTTTTTTTTTTTTTTTTTTTTTTTTTTTTTTTTTTTTTTTTTTTTTTTTTTTTACTTGTATAAGTTCTTTATGTATTTTGGATACTAGTCCTTTATCAGATATGTGATTTACAAGTATATCTTCTCCCATTCCATAGGTTGCCCTTTAGTTTTGTTGACTGCCTCCTTTGCTGTGCAGAAGCTTTTTATTTTTTTATTTTTTATTATTTTTTAAAGATTTTATTCATTTATTTTACAGAGGTCACAAGTAGGCAGAGAGAGAGGGGGAAGCAGGCTCCCCGCCGAGCAGAGAGCCTGATGCGGGGCTTGATCCCAGGACCCTGAGACCATGAGCTGAGCCAATGGCAGAGGCTTAACTCACTGAGCCACCCAGGCGCCCCCAGAAGCTTTTTATTTTGATGTAGTCCCAAAAGTTTATTTTTGCTTTTATTTCCCTTGCCTCAGGAGACATATCCAGAAAAATGTCACTATGAGAACTTGGCCCTTTTGAAGAGTACTGATTAGTTATTTTATAGACTGTCCTTTGTTGTTTTTTTTAATTAAGTTTTATTTTATTTTATTTGTCAGAGAGAGAGAGATAGCACAAGCAGGGGGAGTGGTAGGCAGAGGGAGAAGCAGGCTCCCTCCCCACTGAGCAGGGAGCCTGATCCTGGAGTCGATCCCAGGACCCTAGGATCATGACCTGAGCCGAAGGCAGACGCTTATCGACTGAGCCACCCAGCGTCCCTGTAGACTGTCCTTCAATTTGAGTTTGTCTCATGCTTTCTCATGATTGGAAAGAGCTTCTGCATTTTTGGCAGGAATGCCTCAGGAATGACGCTGTGTCCTCCTCTGCGTACTGCATCAGGACATCACGGTGTCAGTTTGTCTCATTTCTGATCGTGCTGCCCTTGGTCATGTGGTTGCTAGGTTTGTCCACGGTATTACTTTTTTCCCTTTGTGAGTTAATAAATATCTTGGAGAAGATAAGTTTGAGACTGTGCAGATACCCTGTTTCTCCTCCAACTTTTGCCCGCTAATTTTAGCATCCATCCATGGATGATGATGGGAAGGCGAAGCATGTGGTTCTGGAACCCCTTAGAGTTCTTTGTGGCAGAGGAGACATGCCAACATCTGTTAGCAAGTGCACAGGCTGAGCTGAAGACCCCAGGCTGCCGAGTGTATCCCAGTGTGGTGTAGGAGCTTCTCTCTGCAGCTACTCCTTCCTGGCAGTCCTCCTGAGCTGGGGCCTCTCCCCGGGCATCCTCATTGCGCAGTTGGTTGAGCATCCGACTCTTGGTCTCAACTCAGGTCACGATCTCAGGGTCATGAGATTGAGACCCGTGTTGGGCTCCACGCTGAGCGTGGAGTCTGCTTGAGATTCTCCCTCTCCCTCTGCCCCTCCTGCTCGTGTGCACTCTTCGCTCTCTCTCTCTCTCTCTCAAATAAGTAAACACATCTTTTTTAAAAATTACCAAGAGGGGTGCCTGGGTGGCTCAGTGGGTTAAGCCTCTGCCTTTGGCTCAGGTCATGAT
>PISX010030616.1:0-18524 GCA_004024625.1 Mellivora capensis | reverse complement strand
GTATGCTGGGAGTAAGAGATACAAAGATGAGTTAGACACACAAAACCTAATCTGCCCTTCTGCTGTGCTTCATCACCAGGTCACTGGCTGCAATTCCAGATTCCTGTGCTACAGGCCAGAAGGCAGAATTCCAGTGTTCCTGTCTTTAATAATTATCAAATCTAGGCCCAACTGTAGTATTTGCAGTTCAAGTACAGAAATTTGTGTGTCATAAAAAGTGTACAAATCCAACTGTGGAGATTCATACAAAAGAGAAATGGGAGTAAGAGAGGAAATCATGAATGAAGCAATACTGCAGTCTTGACAGATGGTATACAGAAAATAATGACTATTTACCATAATTCATTTTTGTTTTCCTCCTAGGCACAGAGCTGAACTGCATTTCTCAGCCTCACTTGCAATTAAGTATGGCCATATGACAATTTTAGTCAGTGTAACATGAAAGAAAATAATGTCCTGTATCATAAAGATTTTTTTATGAGTTCTTCCTTGTTCTTTTCCTCTTCCAACAAACTTATGGCAATCACCCAGATGCAATTTGAAGCCACATGCAGAATATGGCAGAGTGGCCATCAACCTGGGTCTGTTAATGACAGTGGAACCGTCTCTTTCAACAGACCAGAACCACCTTGGACTGTTAAACAAATGAGAAATGAACCTTTAATATGATAAATTGTTTTTTTTTAACGTGTTTTGGTCAATTTAGTGTGCACACACACTACTCTACTCTAATGTAGAAATGGTATCAACAGAGAGGAACTACCACAGCAAAAATCTAAAACTATGAATCATTGGCTTCACAGATAGGCAAAGATATAAAAGGCTTGGAAAGTGAACCCCATTTTATGTAAGGTCAAAGCTTTTGGAAAAACTATCTTTTTCAATACTTTTTAAGCTAAAATAAAGATATATAAGCCTATAGCTCTAGGGGAAGTGATGAGCAAAAACAGAGTACTGGTGTCAATGTATTACTCTGAGTTGCCAATTACCTGGTACATTTAGCAAGAAAGAGCCCAGCTTCTGAATGAATGATCTTGCAAAGGGAGCTATGAACCAATCTGGCTCACTCCTGCCAGACTGATATGTAAGAAGGAAAAACTTGTCCTCTCGTGGAAACTGCTATTAATGAGTCCGCTAGTTACATCAGCATTGCCTTTGCTCAACTATTTGAGCAGTGAGGGGTTGCTGAAGAGCACAAACAAAGCCACCTAAGTAACTTAGGTGTACGAAGAAAGTGTCAGGGCATTTTGTTTGTCTAGAACATAGGTTGGCAAATTTATGTCTCAGGGCCAAATTTAGCCTGCTGACTTATTTTTTCCCAATAAAGTGTTATTGGAACACAGCCATATGCATTAATGTATTGTCTTTTGTATAGTTATTGTCTATGTATTGTTTATAACATATAAAGTAGTTGCAACAGAGTCCACATGGTCTATAAAACTAAACATATTTACTATCTGGCGCTTTACAGAAAAAGTTTGCTGACCTCTGGTCTAGACGGTATATTATGAATAATGTAGGGAAAATGAGATAATGCCTAAGGATATTTGTTAAAGTCGATGTTGAAGGTCTTAGAAGTTGGAATGAATGGGTCAATGAGGAACTATAACAGGTATTTTTTTTTTTGGAACTATTACAGGTATTTAAAAGGTGAGTGAGGTCCATAATATTTCTAGAAATCACATTGTAGGATGACATTGATTGACAAATTAGAATGGTCAAAGGACAATAAGCATGCAAGTAAAGAATCTGAAACCAGGTCATAAGTGGGAACGGTTGGAGAATCTATAAATATTTAGCTGGCAGAAGAGAAATTTAAGGAGTACAATATGTAGGTATTCAAATATTTAAAAGCCTGACTAGTGGGAAAAATCCAATTTATTTGCAAATATCCAATTCAGTATCTTATCAGAAGGCAGTGTTCCTCTAAGACACTTGAGTAGAGCTAAATTGAGATTCCTTAAGAGGTCAAATCGGATAAATACAAATACACTCTAAAAATGTCTAGCACAAAACCATGCCATCTATTTTTTTTTTATGTTGAAATCCCCTGTTACATTTTCTCATTAATCCACTGCACTTTGACTTACATCATCACCACTGCCCCTCCCCTGAATTTGCTTTTGCTGAGTTTACCACTAGCAGCTTTGCTGAAAAATTCATTGAACACTTTTCTGGCATTTAGACTATTCATGACCTACTTTAAAAAATCTTCTTGTCACTTTGATTTTGCAACACTAACCTTGCTGTTTTTTTCCTCTCTCTGGACATTACTCTCCTCCAAAGGTTCTTATTTTGTTGGCCTTCCATTAAAAATTAGTTTTACTCAAAGTTCTGCAATGGACTCTCTTTATTCTACCTCTTCTCACTGGTGTCTGCAGCATAGTCTTAAAAGTAGATGCTAAAGCCATAATGCATCATGTTTTCAAAGTCTTTTTAAGAATTCAATAGGTTTTAGGATTAAATTTTAAGAAAAGTCTATCTCTCTCAATGACCTTTAATGTATTCATTTTCAATTACGTGCCTAATTGGCTCTGTCCTTGGTGTTGGAAATCCAACAGTGGGGGAAAAACACATGGATTTCTTGTTCTTGTGGAATTTTCATTCTAGTTGGAGGGGAAGAAGAGAAGTAAACAAAAATTGGGATAAACATGAAAATTTCAGAGATGGCCAAGTACTATAAAGAAAATAGGCCATGATAATTAATCAGGGAATAGTTGGGAAAATTATTAATTTAGACAGGATGGTTAGGTATAGTTTCTAAGAGTCTTGAATAATGAGAAACTAAGACTTTTGACCTAAGACTTGGGTAATAAGAAGGAGTTGGTTATGTGAAGATCTGGGGGAATAGTATTCTCACTGTATTGCATAGTGAGTCCAAAGAAGTGAAATAAATATGGCGTGTTAAAGGAACAGAGAGATTAGGATGTAGTTAACAATGGGGAAATGTAATAATTGATGAAAACAGAAAAATAATGGGAGCCAGGGTATTTTGTACCTTGTGGACTATGATGTGAAGTTTAAATTATCTGTAAGTGCAATGAAAAGCTACTGAGAGAGTTTTTAGTGTGGAGGTGACATGATATCATATTACCTGTATTTTTCTATTTGTCAAATGATACAAATTATATAACTTTTTACTTTGCTGCAAGGAAATTTAGATGCACAGTAAATTCTTGACCACGGGATATGAATTAGCTTATGACTTCATGTATATTTATTATCTTATTCTTTTTATTTCTGTTATAATTTTTTATATGTTAGCTTCTATTGAAAAATACCTCAAAGTATTTTTAAAGATTTTATTTATTTATTTGACAGAGATCACAAGTAGGCAGAGAGGCAGGCAGAGAGAGAGAGAGAGGGAAGCAGGATCCCTGCTGAGCAGAGAGCCCGATGCGGGGCTCGATCCCAAGACCCTGGGATCATGACCTGAGCCGAAGGCAGAGGCTTTAACCCACTGAGCCACCCAGGTGCCCCTCAAAGTATTTTTGAAGAACCAATAATATGAATCATATTCAGAATCAATACATTCTGACTTGAGATAAGAACACTGGACTGGGATTCAGTAACCTGCATGCTATGCCCGTTCTAATACTAAATTATTCATGTAAATTTAGGACAATAATTCAAAGTTTTGGGGCCTTAATATCCTCATCCCTAAACGAGGAAATTAATATTTCTTATTTCTGTGCTTCTCAGAAATATTGTGTGGAGAAGATTGTGACTGTATATAGGCAGATAGTTGTAGAACTATATATATTCAGTACATATTTCTTAAGCTTCCTCTATGGGCTAAAAATTAGATATTAAAATTTGGGGATTTAATATCTACCCCATAAGAAGAATCTGGATAAAGTTATGTTAAATATATAGTACCAAACATTTTTAATCCATGTATATTTCATATTGAAAAGGAAATATTGGACATCTTCTCAAGTGTATGATCCTTTTTAGATTTTTTTTAATAAGGAGGTTGAATCTCTTGACAAACACATGAAATTTGGATCAGGAACAGTTCAAGTTCAATGCTAAAATTAGGAGAAGAGTTTGAACAAGTTCTCTGTATGCATCCTCATCAAAATTGCTGCTAATGGCTATGTGCAAAGTTTAGCTGATGAATTATTCAGTTTGATATCAATCTTGTCTGTTGCCATAGACTTTTGAAACAAAGAATGCTTTGCAATTCTTAAGAATATACCTTTAGGCAACAATGGAAATATTACTTGACATCCACAGTTCATGCTTTTAAAACTTATTTAAAGTGTAAGTAAATTGCATAAGAAGCTTTTAATTCCTCTAACTTTTGAATAATTTATCTTACCTTTTCATCAAGCTCTCATGTGTATTTTGCTATGAAATACTGTCATCTCCATGTGTACATTATTTTAACCCTAGATAAGACTGACTTTGTAAATATTAACATTACATGGGTGGCTAATGAGAAGACTCCTTAGAACTCAAGTGCTCTGTGAACCACATTTTGGAAAGCACTGGAGAATAGACACCTATTACCTATGTACTGATCCAGGCCTTCAGAGAAATAATGTGAACATTGATTAGTGTCTTTGCATTTTGTCCATATCAAAGTTTAAGTGCCTGTTCATGGCATTGCAGAACTTAAGAAACCTGCTCTCATTGTACCTCTTCTAGTTGCCCACCTTGGCTCTGGTCTTTCCACCAATATTTCTCTCCCCCCAATTACCACTTCTTGCCAGTTGTTATACTATGTACCATTGAAGACTCAGTGTTTTCTATGATTTTTTCACAGGTCTGGAATAGTTACAAATAGTCCTTCCTCGTCACAGAATCCGAGCTCTGCCAACTGGTTATTTATTACATGTTTTTATGCCATCACTAGAAGTGGTTGTGGCCCTGGGGAAACAACCAGTGAAGACTGCCCAGGAAAATCATTCGTGGAAGGAAGCCACTATATAGGTAGGTATCTTTCATAGGATCCCTGGGATAGACAGGAAAGACATTAAGGTGCGGTGTCCATGCCGTCACTGCAAATGAGTGGAACCGAGTACAGCCACCCATATCGCCCTCCACAAGAAATGGGTCTGTTTCAATTACTATAAATTCCCTGAAGCTAAAAACTGTATTATTTATCTTCATATCTCAAGTTCTCTGCATATTAAATGGTACAAATGAGGCCTCCCTACATACTTGTCGAAATGAACTGCAGTAGCATTGAGACATTGCATACCATTTGTTTGCATGCTTTTCATAACATCACTGTTCTTTGTTTTTCACAGAAAGAGAATAAACCAGGTTTTTCTAACTAGGTAGACTAAGTGAAAAAAGTTTCAAATTTCTCATAAAGAAATAGAAATGTGCTTTTATAAAGCAATGTAGTATGCAGGCAAAAATGATAGTACTATAAACTGGTAGGATATTAGATATTGGAGAAGCATTAGAGCACAATTTTGTGAAGTGCAGATTCAAGTTGGGATATATCTAGACTTGGATGCTAGCTCCATTTACAGGCTGTGTGATCTGGACCAAAACTCCAGCTTCCTAAGCTTCTGTATAATGGACACAATAATAGTATCTGCCCATGATTATTTAACAAGGATGCTGCATATAAAATACCAAGCATTGTAAGACTTAGAAGCATTGTAAGACTTAGCAGTCATTGTTGCTTTCCAGCTTTTAAACCAAAATTAGGTACTGGGTAAAAAGTTTAGAAAACTTGTTAGGTCCACCTTCACATTTAGCATCTACTTCCTAGAAAAGTTCTTACAGTCTGGGCTGAGACAGAATCATGATCAATTTCACCACTGTTGCTGACTACCTCTTACCGTCAAGTAGCTCCGTGACAACGGGCCCCATAGAGGCTCTGTTCTGTTCCTACACCCCATACCTAACTTCAGCTGCCAGGAATCTCTTTTTCTTTCCCTCTTCTTTTTTGCTGTGTTGGTCGAATCCTAGTCCTTATGCTACTTTTATCCCCAATGCCTTAAAGAATGTAATTTAATCTGCCTTGTTTTTTTATCTGCAAAACAAGGGTAATAGCCTTCCTATCACCTGTGCTCAAAGAAACATGGTGAGAATTAATGAAATAAAACTTAGAGGTAATAAAGTCTAAGAAATGCCAAAGTGCATTAAACTCGTTCAAAGAAATAAAGTTTAAAAAGTGTAAAAATAGAGTCTGTTGTAGAGTGGGAGTGGAAAGCAGACTCCGGAGAGCCCTGAGCAGTCCCACATCACTGACCTACTTACTATCACACCCCAGGAGGGGACACCGCTGACGCAGCCAGCCCCAGTCACCATCCATGCCACCAGGAGCAGCTACTCAGACCCAGTGACCTCACATCTGAGGTGCCTGCCTGAGGGACAAGAAGATCATCCCAACAAAAGTCTTGGAGAAATGGTTAAATGTAAGAAAGGGATATGGTTTCATCGGCAGTAATGACACCACGGAAGTTATACTTGCACACCAGACAGCGGTAAAAAATAACCCCAAGAAGTCCCTTCACAGTGTAGGAGATGGAGAGGTTGTGGAGTTTGCTGTTGTTGAGGGAGAAAAGGGTACAGAGGCAGCCCATACTGTGACAGGCCCTGCCCTGGTGAAGATCCTGTGCCCGGTGAGGCGATGGATGGAGCTGACAACCATGGTGCAGGAGAACAAAGTAGACTAGTGAGACAGAATAGGTTTCAGGGTCATAGACCATGACTCTGCAGGGGTCTTCCTTGCCAAAGCGCCCAAACAGGACTGCAATGAACGAGATAAGGAAAATCAAGGAGATGAGACATAAGGTCAGCAGCTACCTCGATGTTGGTACAGCCTCAACTTCAATTAACAACACAGATGCCCAGAAAACCTGAAACTACAAGATGGTGAAGAGACAAAAGCAGCCCATCCACCAACTGAGAATTCAGGTACTCCCTAGGCTGAGCAGGGTGGGGCTGAATAAATGCCAGCTTACCATCTCTACCATCATCCACTCTAGCTCAACAAGAATAAAAAAAAAGATGAAGGAGCATTCCATGCTCATGGATCAGAAGAATAAGCATTGTTAAAATGTCTATACTGCCCAAAGCAATCTATGCTTTCAAAGCCATCCCAATCAACATTCCACCAGCATTTTTCAAAGTGCTGGAACATGGGGCCCCTGGGTGGCTCAGTTGGTTAAGCGACTGCCTTCGGCTCAGGTCATGATCCTGGAGTCCCGGGATCGAGCCCCGCATCGGGCTCCCTGCTCAGCAGGGAGTCTGCTTCTCCCGCCGGCCTCTCTCCTCTCATGCTCTCTCTCTCTCTCAAATAAATAAAAAATCTTAAAACAACAACAACAACAACAAAGTGCTGGAACGAACAATCCTAAAATTTGTATGGAACCAGAAAAGACCCTGAATTGCTAAGGAAATGTTGAAAAAGAAAAACTAAACTGGGGGCATCACAGTGCTTTATTTCAAGCTTTACTACAAAGCTGTGATCGCCAAGACAGCATGGTACTGGCACAAAAACACACACATAGACCATTGGAACAGAGTAGAGAGCCCAGATATGGACCCGCAACTCTATGGTCAACTAATCTTTGACAAAACAGGAAAAAATACCCAGTGGAAAAGACAGTCTCTTCAATAAACTGTGCTGGGAAAATTGGACAGTTATGTGTAGAAGAATGAAACTTGACTATTCTCTTATACCGTACACAAAGAAAAACTCAAACTGGATGAAAGACCTCAATGTGAGGCAGGAATCTATCAACAAGAATAAATGAACATTTGTTACGCTCCGCAAATAAGTGAAACCATATGATATTTGACTCTCTCTGCTTGACTTATTTCACTCATAAAATTCCAGCAATAAGAAATGAGCAAAAGATAGAAACCAAAGGCCTTAAGTGCTTTCTTTTTATCCATTGACCAGATAAATAGTATCTATATCTGCAGTATCTATGCAACATGGGGATTTTATTATGATTTTTACCTAAAGACCTTTCTTTTCAATAATGACAAATGTGTATGTGTTTGTGTGTTTTTAAAGCTTGGTTTTTCTTTTTTTTCTTTTTTTTTAAACTTTTATTTATTTATTTATTTCATTTCTTTTCAGCGTAACAGAATTCATAGTTTTACAGCACACCCAGTACTCCATGCAATGTGTGCCCTCCACAATACCCACCACCTGGCTCCCCCAACCTCCCACCCCCCGCCCCTTCAAAACCCTCAGGTTGTTTTTCACCTTTAAAGCTTTTTCAATCATTTCATATATGGTCAAGTTGCGATTTTTAGGAACCTCATTTTTATTTTGTAGGAAAAGTTTACTAGTTGATTTAAAAAAAAAAAGTCAACAAATGGCAAGCACCTGTTAATAGAAAAATAAAATAAGAAAAAAAGTACAAGAACAGCAACATTATAGCACTGATACGTTGATTTTATTATCAGAAAAATTACTTTGTCTCCCTAGATACAAAGGAAAAACTGCATGCATTAGTTCACCCAATTTTGGTCAGAAATCAACAAATCACAGAATATTGGAGTTGGATGGGAGCTTTGAGATCATGTACTTCAGCTCTATTCTGTTGACATGAAAACTGAGGCTCTAGTCAGGTACGTGACCTCCTTAAATTCATGCAAGAGTTTAGTGGAATTGCCAGGTAAACTCCCATTATGTCCTTATGAAATGAGACAAAAAATATACTTCATCACTATTTTTCTAGGTAATTACCATGACTCAAATTTTCCCAATGGGAGCCCTCTGATTTTAGGGCAGTGTTTCAGAAACATTGGTCTATCAAGAATTCCAAAATGTAGGAGAGAGAAACAGCCCTGACATCTCATCTCCCCCACCACTTCAAGATATCAATACAGGACAAGAGCTGCTTTTAATAAACCTCAGAATAGAGGACAATATAGTGATTAT
This sequence comes from Mellivora capensis, assembly GCA_004024625.1. Lineage (NCBI taxonomy): Eukaryota > Metazoa > Chordata > Mammalia > Carnivora > Mustelidae > Mellivora > Mellivora capensis. The sequence goes on along the minus strand of PISX010030616.1, from coordinate 9,655 downwards.
TTTCAGCAGTATAATCTGGACCAAAGAAAGTTCTGGTTATCTAGCAAAGGCTGGAACAAAAAACTTATTGCAAGGAACCAAAGACAGTGCCTCATTGTTCTAAGTCAATGACAATTACATAATATTTAGAATACCTTTGTCTCCTCAATGATCTGTGGCTTTGGATTAGCATGAAAGTGAAAGACTAATGGAACTATTAATCTTCATTACCCTAATAGTCCTCAAAGTCCTATTAGAGTAATGAAGATCGAAACTATTCGAGATTCTTCACATCATTATGGTCATTGACGACCTAAGAATCAATATTAACCCCTCTCCACATCAGTGCTCATTTCCAACCCTAAAAATGGAGATTTTCTGAAGGTAGGGGGTGATGGCCTTGAAATTGAGACTGACGTTAACTAGAGATAAAACTTGCAGCAGAGACATGTCTCTCAACATATTCAAAACACACACCAAGCACCTAACAGTTATGCCCCAAAGAGAATCAATATTTTGGAAAAAAGTCCTTGGTAAAGGTTCAAAATATATTTAGAAAATCAATTCATGAGATTCTTTACATTCAAATCTGATGAAAAGCACAGATCAGACGTACACCTCAAAAACAAAACAACAAAAGTTTGGGCACTAAGTGGGGAAAAGAGCAATTGTCCCCCAGTATCAATAATGAATATAACTGGAGAAAGGGCTACCCAAATCTTGTGAAAATACTGAGCCCTGTTCCCTACCCTCCTTCCCACTGATACAAATTTTAGCTATAAAAGACATTTCTTCACCAAAACCCTTGGAAACGATCACTTGATTGTAGCTCACTATTCAGATCCATAATAATCTTCCCGTACCCTACAAGGGGGAGCCTCAGCTGGCCCCTGAGTAATGAAAGACACAGTGGTTTCAATTTTGGTTATACATTTGATATCTGAGGAGCCTAAAAAAAAACTCACAATAACTCGACTCTATCCCAGACCAATTACATGAAAAGCTGAGGGTAGGGTTAGGCATAAGTATTTTTGAAAGTTCTTCAGGTGACTGTAATATGTAGCCAGAATTAAGAATCTCTTTAATAGTTTGCCTTTCGCAGGCCCCTATGGATTTGGAGACTTGGAGGAATATGTCTGGCTCTCCACCATCCCCAACCCACCTACACCAAATCCTTAAAAAGGAAGACTATGGATGTTATCTTTCCCTAGTGTTTTACTGTTCTGCCACCATTAGTGCCAAATGAGTAATAACAGCTGACTGGTCACGGGACATAGACAGGCCAGGACACAGACTCAAACAGGTGGAATACACCCAGTGCTAGAGCAGATGGATATGGAAGGAAGCCAAAACTTTCTCCAAAAGTGACAGCTGGGGGGCAGATTTGAGAAGCATCCAGCCTTGGTGAGTATAACAATAGCTAGAGTTGCTCACAGATGATGATAAGCCCTCTCCATCTCTAGGGAATCAAAGTCAGGACCCAGATTAAGATGAGGCAACTGAGATCCTCAAACCAGGCACAGAATTTTAGGGGCCATCAAAAAACTCAGTAAATCAGGTTTTACATTGTTTTGATAAACTATTTTAAAAATTCTAAATCAGGGATGCCTGGGTGGCTCAGTTGGTTAAGCGGCTGCCTTCGGCTCAGGTCATGATCCCAGCGTCCTGGGATCGAGTCCCACATCGGGCTCCTTGCTCGGCAGAGAGCCTGCTTCTCCCTCTGCCTCTGCCTGCCGCTCTGTCTGCCTGTGCTCTCTCTCTCTCTCTCTCTCTCTGACAAATAAATAAATAAAATCTTTAAAAAAAATTCTAAATCAGTGAAAAAAATCATGATGAACAAAATTTTAATCAATACAAGTTTAAATGCTGCACTTAACAAAATTCATTCATTTCCCTCATCCTAACCCAGGCCCTGGTGATAGGATCACCCTGGTCCTGGCTCTGGGATAAATTCCATCCAGTCCCCAGATCCACTTACAACCCAGAAGAGGAAGATACTCCTATTCAGGACAAAGGTGATGGGACTTCTACCCCATTTTGGTGTGAGATGACCAGGTGTGAAATAAATTGTACCCTAAGCTTCTTCCCTATAGCTGGTCCAGAAATCAACCCTCCTCCACCCCAAAATAAATCTCGTGAAATTTCACCAATATAAATCAAAAAGCTGTAAATGAGAAGAAAGGATGAGGAACACCAGGAGTGGAAGAATGGGGTGAAATGGATGGAAGGAAACAGATATTGGTTTGTTGCCTGACTCTTGACACCTGAAATTCTTGACATCTCTGTCTCCAGATCGATCATTCCTAAAATGATTCTCTAATGGTTAAATTTCATGCATCCTGCAGATTTAGGGGAGAGGTAGAGAAGGAAAATTTCCAACTTCTCCCTATGGGGTACTCATTAAAATAATAGACTTAAGAGTGAACAAATGAGTGAATGGATGAATGGGTGGGCACCTGCTGTCTCTGCATTAGAATAAAATCTGTTCTCTACATTTTCAAGGTCAAACAAAAAGATATGTTGGAGTCTGTAATGAGAACACCGCCTGTCAACTCACTGTTGATTACTGCTCAAAAAATGTTATATGAAATAAAATGGTACTACCAAAAATATGTTAACAGTAGATACACATGGGGGAAGAGAATTTTTGCTTTATATACTACATGGTTGGAAGTTTTAAAAGCATCTACTATTTTATAACTAAAACTAGATATTAATTAAAAAACAAAGACGCTGATTTAAAAAGTAAGAACTAAAAAGTCATGACCCTATACATTAAAACCTAGAAGTTATAAAATAAACATGGAAAATTATAAAAAAGTAAAATTAAACAATAATAATATCCTGTTTGTCACCTATTAAATTATAAAAAATAATAAACCACAATGATGCTCAATGGTGGCAAGATACTATGAAACAAGTATCAAGTATTGCTGGTGGAACTATATATTAGCACAAATTTTATGAATTTATGGAAGAAACAGCAATCTCTAACAACCTTCAAAAATCCTCAAGCAGGGGTACCTGGGTGGCTCAATGGGTTAAGCCTCTGCCTTTGGCTCAGGTCATGATTCCAGAATCCTGGGATCAAGCCCCACATTGGGCTCTCTGCTCTGCAGAGAGCCTGCTTCCTCCTCTTTCTCTGCCTGCCTCTCTGCCTACTTGTGATCTCTGTCAAATAAATAAAATATTAAAAAAAATCCTCAAGCATTATGATGTAGAAATTAACACTTTGGGACTATATCATAAAGAAATAATCAGAAATAGAGATATATATCAATGAATGAAGATGATCCTCCCAGAATTATTGTATAATAAGAAAAAACGGAAAAAATGGAAAGATTTACCTGTAGGGGAATGGGATAAAATAAACTATATCACATTCGTGTGATCACATAAAAATGTAGGCCCTTTAATTTTATTTGGAAATATATGGGGAAATGTTGATTATATAATATAAATGGGAATAAAGCAAAATACAGAGTTGTATATCCAATTTACTCTAAAAGAAAGACTGGAGGGGCACCTGGCTGGCTCAGAGGAGTGTGCAACTCTTGATATCGGGGTTGTGAGTTTGAGCCCCACATTGGGTGTAGAGATAAAATCTTTAAGAAAAAAAAGGAAGACTAGAAAATAGTGATCCAAGGTAAAAGGATTATCTCTGATAGTACAAATATGTATTCCAAATAATCAATAATGAGTTTATGTAATTTTCATAATCAAAGTTGTAAATAATATATAATTTAATTGGATCCTCATAAATGGATTCCTAGAATATTATAACTCCGTCTTTGTTTTCTCCATATACCCTACTGTCACTTTACCCATGAAAATGTTTTCTGAATGTGAATATACTGCCTCTATGGAAGATAAAATATAAAGCCATAGTTAAACTACTATCTATGCTATTCTCTAATATCCTTTATCAAAATTACATCCACATGACATAATATTGCTATTTTTTTAGGTAAAATGATTTTGTTCAGGCAAAAGTTTCTTTTGTTAGACAGTGACAAAAATTATTCAATAAAAAGTATTTTTTGAGCATCTATCATGTGCCTTGTACATGATGGCACTGGGCATTTAATGGTGAACAAGGCACACTTAATTCTTGAAGTAATCAATCTTAAAGTCTAGTTGAGATAGATAAAAGCAAACACAAGAATAAGAGAATAATGAAAAACAGGGTGTTTAGAGAGAATAACCATGAGTCGTAGAGGTAGAGGAAATCTACTTTAGTACTTTCTTTACACTGGTGGCCAGAAAAGACGTCAATGAATGAGTGGCATTTGTACAGAGAACTGAATGACAAATGGAAATCTACCATGCAAAGATCAAAAAAGAGACGGTTGCTGGAAAAAGAACTGCCTATGCAGAGATCCTGAGATGAGAAAGTGATTGCATATTCTAACACTATCAAGGAATTCAATGCTGGAGTGCTTGATGAGCTATGGGGAAGACGGTACAGATGTGGTTGGAAAAGAGAGGTAAGGGCCAGATCATGGAGGACCTGGTGGTGCATGTTAAGAATTGGTTTTATGTTAAAATCGATAGGAAAACACTGGAAATTTTTAAACATGTAAAAGAAATTCAATTTATTCTAAGTTATGTTGACTATTATAGAGTGGGTGAATTATAGTAGGACAAAAGAGAGAAAGGAGACGTTTAGGAGGCTCTTGCAGTGACCCAAATGTGATATGATCATAGCTCGGACTAAAGTATAGAGGTGGAAATGAGAGAAGTAGATGGACTTAAGATACAGTTGGGAGGGAAATCCAACTGAAAGTAATTGGGACCAGGTTTGGGATGGGTAGGGAGGTAAGGTGCCCTCAGCTATATTCCCAGCAGGTCTTGGTGGCTTACATGATAATGTGACCCCAACCTTCATTCTTGAGTGCTCGGAGACCTTTTCATTCTGGGATTGCTGCACTTGTCCATTCATAGTTACAGTGGGCAAGAGAGTACCAGCAAGTACAAGGAGATACCAGAGGACCACCTGGGATCCACACATAATCCTCTTGGCCCCAGTTGAAAAAAGCAGCCCTGCCTCAGCCTGATGATCTGGACCATTTATACACCAGTATATGATGGTCCTTACCTGCTGGTCTTTGGACATAAGGGATACAAAAGGTTCTAGTGGCAGCCATAACTTGTCATTACTTATGACTGGCAAGAGTGTGGCCCCTTTGTGGGTTAGACCTCCCAACCCCGCAGAGCTCAGAACTCTGATGCCAGGCACAAAATTCCCCAGTGCATTATTGGGAGTGGCAGTGTGGGTCCAATCCTGCTGCTAGTCCCTGGTTCCCAGACACATGCACCTTCATAAGGGAGATAGTGCTGTATAGAGGCCCCTGGTTTAATACATACACTCTCCTCTCTCCTACACTGCATCTCAAAGAATGAAATCCCACCCTTTCAGAGTATTTCTTTTAATCTGGCACTTCCATTGCATCTTTAGAAGATAGTTCCAGTGTTCTTTGAGGCTGGCTATTTGTGCACGGCATGGTGTGAGACATGGCTAGTGGAGCCCCACTGCTGCACCTGCTTTTCTGTGAAGTGGCTACTCTGGTTAGATGCTATGTCATGTGGCCTATAAACCAGGAACTCTCTGAGTCCACAAATAGTGTAACCGGCGAGGGCTCTACAAGCAGGAAAACCAAACTCAAGCCTGGATAAGTATCTATCCCTGTGAAAATGAAATGCTGGCCTTCCAGAAGAGACAGTCCAGTGTAGTCACCTGGCTGCCGCATGGCCAACTGGTCTCCCTGTGGAATGGCGTGGTATCAGGGGCTCAGCACTGGTCCAGGGTGCTGACAGTCTGGACATTCTGAAATAACAACAGGTGGATTAGTGTTGGTCCATGCTGTTGGGCCCACACGTAGCCTCCATCTCTGTCACCATGGACACTCCCCTCATATGCTCATTATGCTGCTCCTGGGAAGGCTGATGAGAAAAGCTGGCAATGTGAACTGAGTCACTGTGCCAACTTGGTTTTCAGTGCCTCTCTGTGATGAATGCTGTCTGGTGAGCACTGACATGTGATATAAATGTTTTCACACTTCAAGCCCACTCCCATATGTCTATCCACATGCCTCTTCCTTAGACCTCTTTGTCTTTGCCTTCCAGTCCTTGTCTTTTCAGGCCCCAGATTAGAAGGCCAGGTCATTGACCACTGCCCAGGAATCTATATATTCTCACCTAAGGCCCCCTCTCCCTCTACACAAAGTAGGTAAGCAGGTGCACTACTTGTAGCTCTTACCATTGGGAAGGCTTTGTTTTCACTATCTTAGAAGGTTAGCCCTGAGTGAGACTACAGTACAGCCACTGTCCACTTTGTTTTTGCATTCCCACAGCATGCTGATCCATCCAGAAATCAAGTCCAGGCTTTTTCCTCTTTTTTCAGCCAGTCATACAGGAGTCGCCTTTGTCCACAGGTGCAAGCCAAGGAAGGGCTCTGGTGCAACCTTTTGGTAACGGGAGTTCTAAGCTTCCAACTCATGAAGTTTACGTGTGCCCTCTTGTCCTGCTTAGGTTCAATTCAAGATGTGCATTTCCATTTCATTATAGACTTCTGTTGGGCATGTCTAACTGTATAACTCATTGGGTCCAAAAGAAGATACAGTTCTGGATGCATGTTTACTTGGTGACATTTGGTCAAGCTTGTTTATAGACTCCCAAGGACTTATACTGTGAAAATTTCACTAGAGCATATGCTCCAAACTTGATCTTTTTCCAATACTGATATATCCAAAACTATAGGGTTTATTGAATTCTATGGTCGAAGTGACAAAGATGATGGAATTGTGGCTTGGACCTGCTCCCATTACATTTTCCTGCTTGGGCCCCACTCAAAGCTGGTGGATTTCTCTCTCTCTCTCTCTCTCTCTCTCTCTCTCTTTTTGTTGTAAATTTTGTTAGTTAACAGAGAGTTCAATATTGGTTTCTGGAGTAGAATTCAGTGATTCAGCACTTACATACAACACCCAGTGCTGTCCTTAATGCCCATCACCCATCTAGCCCATCTTGCCCATCCCCCACCCACTCTCACCATCAACTCTCACTTTGTTCTCTGTTGCTGAGGATCACTTATGGCTTATTTCCCCCTCTCCTTTTTTGTCTTTTCTTCCCTTCCCATATGTTCATCTGTTTTCTTTCTTAAATTCCATATATGAGTGAGATCATATGGTATTTGTTTTTCAGCTGGTGGATTTCTAGGGCAACAGGTATAAAGGGTGGAGCAATATTTGTAGGTATTGAATTCTAAGCCTCCAGAATCCAAAGATGCCTGCCAGATGCTATGCTTCCTTCTTTGTGATGAGAGATTCATGATATATGGGTGTCTTTTGCTTTGAAGGGGATATCCCAGCATGCCCCTGAGTACCAGACACCTAAAACTTTCACTGAAGTTGCAAGTAAGTATAACTTAATAGGATTTATCTTCTACTTTCTGGAATGTGTCTTAACAAGGCCTCCAGTCTAGCTGTCACTTCTTGACTGTCCTGTCAAGCCAGCACAATGTTATCAATGCAATGCATCAGTGTGAAGTTCTGTGGATGTCCAGGAGGTTCAGATCTTTCCAGACTATATTATGACACAGGGAAAGGAAGTTAACATAGTAATGACACATAAATGAATGCTATCGATCCCACTTGAATAAGAACTATTTCTTCTACTCTTTGCTAATTAGAATGGAAAATAATGCATCCACTAAATCACTAGTGACGTGCAATGCTTCAGAAGGCTTGTTAATATGCCCTAGTAATGATACCATGTATATCACAGTATCTTCAATCAGGATTATTACTTGTTTAACACTGTGATAGTATACAGACACTCTTCAGGATCCATCCATGTTCTGCAAGGTCCAAATTAGAAAATCCAGTAGAGATGTAGGGACTCCCCCTCCTGTATCCTTTAGATCTTTAATGCTGACACTCATCTCTGCCATACCCTCCCTTGTGATGATAAGATCTTGTTTTGGTTTAGTATCATTTCCAGGTGGTTTCAGAGGTTTTCATTTGGTCTCCCTTAATATGATACCTCTTACTGGGCCCAATGTGAGGCTCACTCCAACTTTCAAGTATATCAATTTCAATTGTTCAAGTGGATCCTGGAGAAATGACCCCCGGGTGTGTTTGTAGACCCACTGACCCCATTGTGTGCTGCACTTTAGCCAGTACTTCATTTAGTAGCTGGCTTCTAAGTTACTACTCTAGTAGGTGAGGACAGTGTGAAGACACTGTGAATTTCTGTGTATCAATGTCAACTCTGATTAATTGTCCTAGACATGTCTTATTATTCCTCTTTCCTCCCTGTATAGTCATCTGAGTCAATGACCCTAGGTCCTTTGGGGAAAGGACTTTGGGAATCATCATGGAATATACATGTCTGAGTATTTAAGGGGTCTTCTTCCTAGAGACTCGGCCATCTCTTCAGTCATTGGATTCCGGATCTGAAAACTCATTTAGGACAAAGAACTGAGAAAGAGACATCACTTTTTATTCAGTAAGCCACCCTCTGCCTTTTGCTTCTCCACCTTATTTGTTCATTTATTTATAGATTTCAAGTGACACCTTTGTTGGTTGCTTGTCTACTTGCATCTAGGGATGTCATGCTCAACTATTCTATGAATCCCAGTGGGTCAGGCCACCTTGGTTGCCCCTCTAAACTTTTTGGTCATTATGGTGTTTGTGGTATCATGGGTTCTGGCATTTGATGCTGCAACCTGGTCTTTGTTACTTGGGGGCCCCATCACCCTCATGGATATTAACAACTGAGCTCCATGATGGCTTTTCTTATCGTCAGTCCTGGCCTGCAGAAAAAACAAGCAAACAAACAAACAAACAAAACGACCCCTGAACTCCTTACCAATGTTTGAGTCCCTCTCACCAGCACATTCTTGATGGCTTTGGTGAATGTGATGTCCTCTTGAACCTTCGCTGGATCATAAGACTTTGGCCTTCCGGATTCACATGATCAGCTCTAACAGTCTTTTTTCCCCTTCCTCTGCTGTTTCCCAGAGCTAATCAGGTATTTCCATTAAGTATTGACCATCAGTTTCTCCTGGCTCCCAAGAGTCACCACAATGGTGAATTTGTTCCATCCTCTGGGACCTTGCTAGGTTATCCCATGCCCTGGTAATTATCCTCAGTTAATAAGTTATTACCAATCCAGTCTTGCATTCTGGCCTCCTTGATCTAGTATCTTCAAAATCCAATCCTAGGATATAATCCTGACCCTGCCAGTACTTACCAACTAATTATTATAATTCTTTACATGTGTAATACCTTCTCTTCCTTAAATAAACTCAGCATTTTCCCAGTCAGGTCACACTTGGATTTAAGTCTAGTTATGGGACTGGGAACCAAGAGAGAATGTGGGGGCAGACCCTGAGGGAGATATCAGTTGCCTTGTGAATCTTGCACCATGACAGAAGTGCTAGTTCTTTTTAGGGAAGTGTGAGCTACCTTTGCAAGCCCAGAAATTCTTGGGTTCAAGCAGTTGCAGAGCCAACATCCTCAGGGGGGATGTCTCAATCCCATGTATCAGGACTCCCGGGCTCTGATATTTGTATAAGTCACCTTCTTTGGCTCAACACTGAAACATTTCTGGATCTCTGGTACTCTCACATTTAGGTCTCCAACTTGCTATTCAGCTATGCCTGCTTTTGTACTAA
>PISX010030615.1:0-18522 GCA_004024625.1 Mellivora capensis | reverse complement strand
AAACCATATGATAATTGACTCTCTCTGCTTGACTTATTTCACTCAGCATAATCTCTTCCAGTCCCGTCCATGTTGCTACAAAAGTCGGGTATTCATCCTTTCTGATGGAGGCATAATACTCCATAGTGTATATGGACCACATCTTCCTTATCCATTCGTCCATGGAAGGGCATCTTGGTTCTTTCCACAGTTTGGTGACTGTGGCCATTGCTGCTATAAACATAAGGGAGAATTTTTTAAATTTAATGGAAACAAATGAAAATGAAACACACAACTGTTCAACATCTTTGGGATAGAGCAAAGGTGATCCTAAGAGGAAAGTATTTAACAATACATGCCTTTCTCGAGAAACAAGAAAGGTCTCAAATATACAACCTAACCCTACACCTAAGGATAGGGCTGAAGAGCTGAAGAAATAACAGCAAAGAAAGCCTAAACCCAGCAGGAGAAGAAAAATAATAAAGATCAGAGCAGAAATCAATAAAATAGAAACCATAAGAAAAGTAGAACAGATTTGACCGAACTAGGAGCTGGTTCTTTGAACGAATTAATAAGATTGACAAACTCTTGGCCAGACTTATCAAAAAGAAAAGGTAAAAGACCCAAATTAATGAAATCATGAATGAAAGAGGAGAGATCATAACCAACACAAAAGAAATACAAACAATTATAAGAACATATTATGACCAACTATATGCAAACAAATCTGGAAGAAATGGATACATTCCTAGAGACATATAAACTACCAAAACTGAACCAGGAAGAAATAGAAAACCTGAGCAGATCCATAACCAGTAAGGAAATTGAAGCAGTCATCAAAAATCTCCCAACAAACAAGAGCCAAGGGCCAGATGGTTTCCTAGAGAAATTTTACCAAACATTTAAAGAATAATTATTACTTGTTTTCCTGAAACTGTTCCAAAAAATATAAATGGACAGAAAACTTCTAAGCTCATTTTATGAGGCCAGCATTACCTTGATCCCAAAACCAGACAAAGACCCCATCAAAAGGAAAATTACAGACCAATATCCCCATTGAACATGGACAAAAATTCTCACCAAAATACTAGCCAATAGGATCTAACAGTACATTAAAAGGATTATTCACCACAACCAAATGGAATTTATTACTGAGCTACAAGTTTGGTTCAACATCTGCAAATCAATCAATGTGATACAATACATTAATAAAAGAAAGAAGAACTATATTATACACTCAATATATTCAGAAAAAGCATTTGACAAAGTACAGTATCCTTTTTTGATCAAAACTCTTCAAAGTGTAGTGATAGAGGGTACATACCTCAATATCATCAAAGCCATCTATGAAAAACCCACTGAATATCATTCTCAATGGGGAAAAACTGAGGGCTTCTTCCCTAAGGTCAGGAATACGGTAGGGCTGTCCACTATCATCACTGCTATTCAACATAGTCTTAGAAGTCCTAGCCTCAGCAATCAGACAACAAAAAGAGATAAAAGGCATCTGAGTAAGCAAAGAAGTCAAACTCTCACTATTTATAGATGATATGATAGTTTACCTGGAAAACCCAAAAGACTCCACTCCAAAACTTCTAAACACATACAGGAATTCAGTAAAGTGTCAGGATATAAAATCAATGCACAGAAATCAGTTGCATTTCTATACACCAACAAGACAGAAGAAAGAGAAATTAAGGAGTCGATCCCATTTACAATTTCACCCAAAATTATGAGATACCTGGGAATAAATCTAACCAAAGACATGAAGAATCTCTACTCAGAAAACTATAGAATACTTATGAAAGAAATTGAGGAAGACACAAAGAAATGGAAAAATGTTCCATGCTCATGGATTGGAAGAACCTATATTGTGAAAAATTTATGCTACTCAAAGCAATCTACACATTTAATGCAATCCCTATCAAAATACCATCAACTTTTTTTTTAAAGAACTAGAACAAATAATCCTAAACTTGTATGGAAACAAAAAAAGACCCCAAATAGCCAGAGGAATGTTGAAAAAGAAAACCAAAGCTGGTGGCATTACTATTCCACACTTCAAGCTCTTATTACAAAGCTGCAATCATCAAGACAGTATAGTACTCACACAAAAACAGACACAGAGATCAATGGAACAGAATAGAGAGCCCAGAAATAGACCCTCAACTCTATGGTCAAGTAATCTTCGACAAAGCAGGAAAGAATGTCCAATTGGAAAAAAGATAGTCTCTTCAAAAAATAGTGTTGGGAAAATTGGGCAGCCACATGCAGAAAAATGAAACTGGATCATTTCCCTACACCACACACAAAAATAGACTCCAAATGGATGAAAGACCTCAGTGTGATACAGGAATCCATCAAAGTCCTTGAGGAGAAGACAGGCAGCAACCTCTTCAACCTCAGCCGCAGCAACATCTTCCTAGGAACATCGCCAAAGGCAAGGGAAGCAAGGGCAAAAATGAGCTATTGGGACTTCATCAAGATCAAAAGCTTTTGCACAGCAAAGGAAACAGACAACAAAACCAAAAGACGACCAACAGAATGGGAGAACATATTTGCAAGTGACATAGCAGATGAAAGGCTAGTATCCAAAAATCTATAAAGAACTTAACAAACTCAACACCTAAGGAACAAATAACCCAATCAAGAAATGGGCAGAAGACATGAACACACATTTCTCCAAAGAAGACATCCAAATGGTGAATAGACACATGAAAACGTGCTCCACATCACTCAGCATCAGGGAAATACAAATCAAAACCATAGTGAGATACCACCTCACACCAGTCAGAATGACTGAAATTAACCAGTCAGGAAACAACAGATTTTGGTGAGGATGCGGAGAAAGGGGAGCCCTCCTACACTGTTGGTGGGAATGCAAGCTGGTGCAGCCACTCTGGAAAACAGCATGGAGGTTCGTCAAAAAGTTGAAAACAGAGCTATCCTATGACCCAGCAATTGCACTACTGGGTATTTACCCTAAAGATACAAATGTAGTGATTTGAAGGGGCACCTGCACCCCAGGGTTTATAGCAGCAATATTCACAATAGGTGAACTTTGGAAAGAGCCCAGATGTCCATTGACAGATGAATGGATAAAGATGTGGCATGTATTTACAATAGAATACTACTCAGCCATCAAAAGCAATGAAATCTTGCCATTTGCAAGGATATGGATGGAACTAGAAGCTAAGTGAAATAAGTCAGAGAAAGACATTTATCATATGATCTCACTGATATATGAAATTTAAGAAACAAGGCAGAGGATCATAGGAGAAGAGAGGAAAAAATAAAACAAGATGAAATCAGAAAGGGAGACAAACCATAAGAGCCTCTTAATCATAGTAAATAAGCTGGGCATTGCTGAAGGGGAGGGGTGTAGAGGAATAGGGTAATGGTACTGGACATTAAGGAGGGCTTGTTATGTAATGAGCACTGGGTATTATATAAGACTGATGAATCACTGATCTCTACCTCAGAGACTAATAACAGATTATATGTTAATTTAAAAAACGCTTTTTAAGAGATATGTATAGGTGCAATAAAACCATATAAGAAAGGAAATAAAGAAATGCTTAACAGAGAAATCAACTGGGAAGAAGTAGGGGTACTAGATGGGTGGGGAAGACCACCTGTTTTGTTTAGGTTTGCTGTTCATAATGCTTATTACAGAAAGATAAATAAATACATGAGTGAATGAAAGCAAGTGATGCCTAAAAAATGAAGAGAATGTTTCATAATGAGGATCACGATTTTCCCAATTCTGACCACTTAAAGTTTCTTAATATATAATCTCACCATCCTATTTAAATCCTCACTATTGGGGAGTCAGGGAGACCAGGTAGAAGATCCAGATCAGTTTTCCTGTCTACAGTGTCTCCTTCTCCATTTTGACCCACATATCCCTGATACCTTCTCTCAGAACTTCAAAGGGGTCGTACTGTCCAAATATTGAAGACCAGGTCAAGAACCCCTGTGATGCAAATGAGATCTTCCTCCTTTCTCCTCTCAATGCTTTCTTCACTGAACACCATACCTGTTCATGCTAGTCCTCCCTCCTCTGTTTCCCTCTCATTCAGTGTCTTCCTGTCTCTAACCAAGTGCTACATACCTCATAGGGTGTAGCTAAAGGCTACCATGTCCATAAATTACCTGGTCTGAGATCTGTTTCCACTTTGTGCGCCAGAGCACAGCATATGTATCTTTATGATTGTATTTACCTATAACATTCAATTTTATATTGCTAATTTAGGAAGCTTTTAGTGACTATTTACTTCTACCAATGAGGCAATAAACACATTTAGAAGAAAAAATTTGGCCAAACCATATGCAATGCCCTCAAAGAGGTTTTAGTCTAGAATTATTTATATTCCTATCTCAATTGTTCTACTTGATAATTTTAAGAAAGACAGTATCAATAGATTTTACCTTTGCATATATCATAGTACTTACCATACAGAAGGTCATTAACTAATACTACTTTCCAATCTATCCATGGATTTTTTTTTTTCACTTCAGAGACCACCAATGTAATCAAGGACTGCCATGTCATACTACGTTTTGTGTCTTTCCTATGCTCATGTCTGAATAAACACTGAAACTCCTGAGTCGCTTCTATCTTCTCACTAAAACATCTATGAAGAGGGGCGCCTGGGTGGCTCAGTGGGTTAAAGCCTCTGCTTTCGGCTCTGGTCATGATCCCAGGGTCCTGGGATCGAGCCCCACATCGGGCTCTCTGCTCCGCGGAGAGCCTGCTTCCTCCTCTCTCTCCCTGCCTGCCTCTCTTGCCTACTTGGAATCTCTGTCTGTCAAATAAATAAATAAAATCTTTAAAAAAAAAATCTATGAAGAAAAAACTCACACCAACCAAAAATTAACATCCTGCTTGCAAAATCTGGAAATAATTTCTCCAAGTAATAAGACTTAAGATGCTGCAGTAAGAATCACCATTCTAGGCTGAAACTAATAAAAAAATTATAGAAATATAATTTGGCAATAAAAGATAACAGGAGAAAAAAAATCACCATCCTAGGTAATGTCCTCTATTTTAAAGATGACCTGAGATGGCCTATCTTCACTGGGACCTGTTTTCTCATGCAGACCAAGACAGTCCTGCACTGACCAGTAATTCAAAACAGCAAAGGTCTTTGCACCTGTGAATATTGGTCTTTATCCTTTGTTTTTAAAAAATGATGGTTTGCACCAGGCAAAAATACTTCTGTCCTCCAACTCCATTGCAACCATTGTTGACCATGTGACACAGTGACAGAATTCTAAGCAATGAAACAGAAAGAGAAATGTCCTGAGTGGAGCTTTTGCAAATACAATTTTCAAGTTAAAAAAAAAAAATTGGATATCCACCTTTTCCTCTTTGACCTTTTCCTCTTCAAGATACCCATTATAAATACATATGCACATGTGTGTATATATGTATATACACCTATCAAATATATATTATATACCCACCACATGTTTTTAAATTGTTACATATTTAATATACAATATATAATAGGTATATATGATCTATGTGTATATATACAATTATATATTATATATGTTACATATATGTATATAATCATGCCTAGATTTGGTCCACCCACTTCACAATCATAAGAATAAATCACATTGGTTTGGAGGTTCAGCAGTTAGAAAAGCATTGGTTCTCAGCCACTTCCTTAACCCACGGTGTTGATTCTGGACTTCCTAGCTCTAGTGCCTGGTCATGTGAGAATACAAGACTCCATCACGTGAAGCCACTGTGATTCTTTCCCTTACTTCAGGCATAGCATCCCTGCTTACTAGGCAAAATTAGGTTGGATTCACTTCCTATTCAAGGAATGAAATTTTTTTTAAGATTTTATTTATTTATTTGTCAGAGAGAGAGAGAGAGCACATGCAGACAGAGTGGCAGGCAGAGACAGAGAGAAGCAGGCTCCCTGCTGAGCAAGGAGCCCGATGTGGGACTCGATCCCAGGACGCTGGGATCATGACCTAGGCGAAGGCAGCCACTTAACCAACTGAGCCACACAGGCGTCCCTCAAGGAATGAATTTAAACATGCCAAGACAGTATGGAGATTGGAAAATTTTCCTGTATCACAAAAGTATGTAGCTTCTTGAATGGATTCCTTTAAAGGATACTACAGGAAATAAAATTTTAGAAACACTGTCACCTATTCTCAGTGAGATTCAAAGGATAAACCTTTGAAATAGTTGAAATGAAAAGGAAACAAATTAAAAGCAAGATGGAAAAATTAATATCTTCATGAGATTAGAATCATTCAATGTTAGATTCACTAAAGAACAAAGCCAACACTGCTGAAAATTGAATAGTAATGTATAGAACAAATTTGAACAGCTGCCTCCAAGGTATGAGAAATGAACAGACATTAAAATCATGAGAAAAGAAAAAGTAGATGCAATTGATGGAAAAATGATGTGCAACATAATTTGTGTTCTTGAAAAGTGAAACATTTTGACTAAAACAATAAATCTGAGTTACAATAGAATTACATACTCCTAAACAAAAGAAAGCCTTGAGTCTATAGATGAATACATCTCAGTGATTAACAGACAACATTAATAAGAACAAAAACCTCAAGTGATTCTTTTGAAATTCATAATTTCAAAGGTGAAGAAAATAACATAAATGTAGTTCTTGACTAGACAGAAAGGTCTGCCTCTAAAGGAAAAAAAAATTAGACTGAACTTAGACTTCTCTATATCAAATACCAGGAAGTAATGGGCCAATATCTGTAGAGTTTTAGATGGTAAAGCTTATAAACCAATATATTGATACATAAAATTTTTATATCTGAAGATCAAATAAATATATCATCAGGTATGTAACTGAAATTTTTGTCAATTTCACTTTTGAATATGAAAAAGTTAAACATCAAATTCTCACAGATTAATCAAAAGACTAAAGGATTAATCAAAAGTTAGATGAACTGTAGTACCAGGAATGATGGACCAAGATATAGGTTCTTTAAACCACACATTAGAAAAATAGTGAAAAATGTAGGATATCATTGCCATATATTAATAAATGAAGTAACAATTACAAAATGGATGTGCTGAGTGATTTTAATAATGTATGCAAATGGATAGAAAAATACTGAACAAAATACAACAAAATTCTTACTCTAGTTTAAAAGATATGTTTTTCTTTTTCTCAAAATTTTCTCTAATAAATGAAAATGAATTGTATTTTCAATCACCTCTCACTTTATTCCTTTTGGGTCAGCTCCGACCCTTAGGTCAGCTCTAAGTGTCATCTTTGTGATTTTGAAAGCTTCTTTCTATATCTTTGGGTAACGTTTAGAGTTGTGATGAGAATTTATAACAACATATCGCTTATTAGGTAAAATGAATATGCTTTGCTCTGCTTTATTGTAACTGACAATCTTCATCAATCAAATTTGCTATTTTGCCTATGTCAAGAAAATATCAGGCAATTTATGTTTTAATAACTTTCTTTCAAAACTGTGAAACTCCGGAAGCTAAGTTTTCAATATGTAGACCTATTCAGTCATAATTTTTTTGTCAGTATGAAGCCATAAATATTTTGAACTATAAGTTAGCCTCCAGTCTTTCCTCTTGTCATAGTATCCTGTCTTTCCAGTTTTGCAGAATTTCACTTAGCTGGTTAATACTTCTTATATACCTAATATAGCTGAGTTTTGTAAGAATACATAGCAAAATCATAGAATTTTTTTCAGTTACAGGTTTAACTGAAAAGAAAAACATCATTTTATTTTCTTTAGCTGTTTTCTAGAATGATGAAGATTTTCCTGGTAAAGCTCAGCACAGTACTGGCCCTTGGCATTGAACTAGGGAGTTGAGGCTGCCAACTCAAAGAAATAAATGAACTTGAGAAAAAATGGATTGTTTGTATTATTACCTGGAGGCTAGTTTATGGGCTCCTGGGTTCTTAACTCCTCCCAAAACACACCAAAATTCACAGTGAGAGCTGCAAGCAGACCCAGGTAGCACTAATTCTCAGCTTCCCTTCTGCTTCCTTAGTTGCCACGGGGTCTGCAGAGAAGTTGGTGAGAATCCCTCAACTAAATTGAGATGAAGCATCCAGGGTTTGACAGTCTAATTCCTCTCTGCCCCTGGCTTGCCAGCCATCTCCAATAAGGCACTCCTTATCTGGTCTGAACCCACAGCAACCTACAAAGGGAGAATAGTATTTTGATCCCAACTTTCTAGGATGCTGTGATCATTAACTAATAATTTATGTTGAAGATAAGAGACATAGATATGCTTGACATTATCAGCATATTCAAATAAACTCCAAAATCCTAGGTATCTCAACATTCTCATACCCGACTAAGCTCTTTCAGATGAGGAAATGATTTGAAGAAGAAGAGGGTTTTCAATAAGCTGAACAATGTGTTAATATCCTGAATCAACAAATTTCTACTGGAACTTCACATAAAAAGTTTTCATCTCATGCATCTCATGCTCTCTTTCATTCTTTGATCAGGTATAGTAATTATTTTATTTTTGTAAAACTGATCACACTAACATTTGGATTATTTTGTGACTTTTTGGAATCAACTTTTTTGCTCTAGTTGCTTGAATGTGAATGAGCCATCCAACCGATTTCAGGTATCTCTAGAACTTGAATATCCTGCTATTCCAGAGTAACTGCCCCAATGGTGGTTACACTGATGCAGCTTTTCAGTCAATGACCATCCTTAAAAAGAGGTCATATACTATTAAGAATATATTTTCTCCCACATATTTTCCTTTACTTTCTTATAAAAATATAGTCTGACATACATTACCAAAATAAAACAGAAAATGCTAGGCACTGGAAAAAAATAAATTACATAAGCACAAAATCAAAATGTTATTTTTATTGACAGGCCACATAGCCCTGGGGGGATTGTTCTTCTGAAATTGGAGTAGTAAGGATACTTAACTTGAAGATTAAAAAATCTATTCCTTCACAATTACTATAGCACTGGCACATGATAAGTAATCAATAAATGTTATCAATATTTAATGATAAATGTTATCAATATTTAATAATAAATGTTATTAATACTTAATAATATTCTATGATGAGAATACACTTCATCCTAATCACACTAAACACTAAACACATACTAAAGTAACTAAACACTGTAGAGAGCTAATGATATAATAATTTTTCTAAAATTATTGATTTAAGTTACAGATGGGAAACGAAATCTACAAATTCAACCAACAATCTGATCGTTTCCATGTTCTTTTTATGTAGACACAATGATATAATGGGGATATGGTGACCTCAAATACACTGTTCTTATCTACTGGGATTTTATATCTGGAATTGCCTGCCATTGTGCCTGACATATAATGAATACTTTACACATGAGACCTATTAGTACTTGTATCACTCCTATTATTTAAAGAGATTATAACATAAATTGGTTTGTATTGTCAGCTAAGTGCTCCTACATATTATAGATAAGTGAGATGAATTCTAGATAGTTGATCAAAGAAATTAATGGGTAGGAAGGGTTCTGTACATTGTTGTGGGCTATATTACACTATGATGTATCACACTGTATATATGTATGTGTGTATGTAGATAGATGATGGTAGATAGATGACACACACATCGTGAAATAATCTGTATAATTAACTCAAGATCTGCTCCCACCCTTACCATTCTCTATTTTTAAAACTAAAAATACACACATAAAACCTTAAGACCAATCTTAAAGACCAAGAACAATGACATAACACATAGATCTTCTATGCATCTCACTAGAGTAGAAGGACAAAAATCTAGGGCATAGCAAAATGCCAACGAAGAGAAGACAACTAAACTGGCAACTGAACCTCGTTACATTCTGTCACTCCCCCTCTGTTTTCTTGTGTTGGTTTCTGTGCTTAAGGAAAAGGAAAGAGCTACTCAAAAATCCTGAGAGATCACTCCCAAACCCAAACCTTCATTTCTGCCACCCCTGAATTTCAGTGCCTTAAACCCTGAACTTGTCTTGTTCCTCCTCAACTCTGCCCAAGTGAACAGTCCTTTCCAGACACTACTGGCAGAGCCTGCACCATCCCCACCATGATATTTAACTGGATAATATTTTTGAAACTTACTATTTAAAAATTGTTGAATATGAGAGCCTATGAATAAGAGAGCCATAGATGTGGTTTTAAGAAAGGGCCATGGAAAGCACATTCTGTTTCAAGGTAAGTAGGTTAAGGTCCATGATGGCAGCAGAACACAGCCCAAGAAGAACCATAGACTAACGTAGTACCGATGTACTTTTTTGTTAAGGGAAGAGAATGAGTTCCAAAGAAATACCTAAAACAGCTTTCACCCTTAACCACCTTTCTTACTGGGAAGAAAAAACATTCACAATTTAGCAGATCACAAAACAAGATGAATGTTGAATATTAGCATTCTTGAATGTCTAAAAGTCATGGCAGTCTTGTTCAGCTCCATATCCCCAATGTGTAGCAGTTCACAAAGCCTGAAACACAGGGGATCTTCCATAAATGTTGGTTGAATGGATAAACAAGAATAGTTAATAGAAGTAAGAGAGAAATATCATTGTCCAGCTAGTCGTTTCATTAAGCCTTTCTTGAATCCCTATGCTCAGAGCTTGGAGACGGATCCTTTGGGGAGGCAGAGATAGATTAAAAAAATGAATACTACCTTCAGAAATTCATATCTGGTGATCATAATCTCTAAATGAAGTAAAAATTTGCAGGACCAAAGAATATTTATTTTACACAGAAAGAAGAACAAAAACCAAGCACATTTTTCAATAGAGTAAGACTGACATGTCTCAAGTAAATGGGGAAAGAGTTTAACAGAATTGAAAAATATTACATGGAAGTTCTAGAGTACTCCCTATAATGAATGCCAATACAATTAAATAAAATGGGACGAGAACTATGCAAAAACACTACAAAAAATAAAGATAAATATAAAATGTTATAGAAAGATGAAGAATCAACTGTAAAGGTCAAACATTATTGTTCACACAAAAAATTAAAGTTTTCCACTTCAAGATGATCAACTACCTACCGGTGTTTCTCTCTTTCTTTTGAGATCTTGAAAATAACAAGAGCATCACAATACTATAATCCATCAACAATAAACAGAAAGGTGGGAGCCAGTCATAAATGGGGTGTTCCTAAAACCTTCTACGAGAATGAAAGCATACAGTGTGAGAGAAAAGGAAGCAAAGGGTCCTAAAGCAGGGGAGAGTATCAGCCTGCTCATCCGGAATCTCACAATGATCTGGATGTCTGTACAGTCTGACAGAGCATGAAAGTATGAAACTGAGCACAAGAAAATGGGTTAAAAGTCTACATATACATGGGATTTTTTTCAAAAAAAAAAAGAGATTTTATTCATGTATTTGAGAGAGAACACAACAGAGAGGAAGGTCAGAGGGAGAAGCAGCAGCGACTCCCTGCTGCACGGGGAGCCCAACTCTGGGCTCCATCCCAGGACCCTGGGATCATGACCTGAGCTGAAAGCAGATACTTCACTGACTGAGCTACCCAGGTTCCCCTCCATATGGGATTTTTAACCCATATGGACTTAGATCTGTTGTACACAGAGTGGTAAAAGCAAACGTGTAGACTCTAGGGAAAAATAAAAGGTCTTTGCTAGGAATAATACAAGAGTAGAATAAATTACCTGCAGAGAACTAGGGCAGCTAATGTAAATGCTGATACTCTAGAGTAAGGTCCTCAGCATTCATGCTTTTGTGCAACAGAATTAAAACAAGCTCTCATTCTGCTGCCCTTAGAATAGAGCCTTACATCCCACCAGCCCCACTTCACACACTCAGAACTCTCTTGTCAAATTTTCTATTAAGTTATCCTTTGATGCGGACAAAAATTAATTCCATCATTTCAAGTAACATTGATATGCTGACACCTCTCAAACTGCTATTGTGGTATGCCACAATACCAGTTTTTTACTAATTTTAAATCTCAAAAAGCAAAGAACTCTTAATCTACCATCCCTCAAATCTCTTCACTGTTCTATTCTTATCTTGGTAGGTGGCACATCCAGCCACTAAATTGCTCAAGCCAAAACCCAGCAGTCATTTTGGATACTTCTTTTTTCCTCCGTTCCTAAGCAAGTTCTGTCAAGTTCGACTCCAAAAGCTACCCCAAACTAGTCCATTTTTCACTGGACTCTTAACTACTCTCTTAACTGCTTCTTAACTACCCTACCTTCACCTCTGTCCTGCATTTCCTACAAAGCATTTTGATTTATTCTGATTTCCTACAATGCATTCTCCATTGAAAAGCCAGAATGATCTTTTTAGAATATAAACCAAAAATCATATCCCTCCTATAATTCACCCAAAGGACTCTTTTCTCACTCACAATGAAAACCAAACCCTTTATCAAGGCTGGAGGACCTCAGGTAATACTGCCCCTACCAGTTTTCCTTATTTCATCTCAGGTACGCTTCTTTTTTTCTCATTCTGCTGTAAAGACTCTGGTCTGGGGCTCTTTAGAGATTTCTGAAAACTGTCTCAACCTCAGGACATTTATAATTGCTTTCCCACCGCCTAAAATACTCTTCCCCTAGATCTTCATATGGAGAGTTGCCATTTTTTTTTTCTTTAAAGTCTCATGTTACTTAGGTTTTCCCTGACAACCTGATCACTCTCTATCATATGAATAAGTTCCCACAGTTTTCCTCAGGTTCCTGGTACATCAAGTTCTTATATTTATTTTTTGTCTACTTATAAATTTTTGCATTCCAGGATGAAAGCTCCATGGGGCACGGTTGTCAGTTTTGTTTCTGGCAATATCCACAGTGCCTAGAACAGTGCCTGGGGCACAATAAGTGCTCAAAAGTCTTTGCTGACTAATTGTTCAAAAATGCCTGAAAAGAGGTGGGGGGAGCCCAATACCAACCAAAATAAAATCAACTCCAGAAAAAAAAAGGAAAAAACTTATGTAGCAAAATAGTAACTTTTAAAGTACTTTAATTATTTTTCAGGGTAATTTGAGAATAAAATGTAAGAATTTGAAAATCAGACTTCATAGACATGAGAAAGATTATTGTTAAAATATCTAAAATAACTACTCACATGCAATGCTAAAGCAAGTATGAACTTTTAGAAGCATTCTGGAAAGTAACCCAATAATGTCTGTCAATTACTAAATGCACATACCCTCCGCCCCAGTAATTTCCCTTTTGGAATCAATTCAACAGGTATAAAAGCATTAGTACATGAATATGGCATCATTTCCCGAACTATTGTTTATAATAACAAAAAAGAAAATGTTCCTGATAGTGGTATAATTGAATAAAATTTAGTATGTCCATAAAATAGAGTATCAGGCAGCTATGTTTGAAAATGAGTTATGGGCGTCTGCATGGCTCAGTCCATTAAGCATATGACCCTTGATTTCAGCTCAGGGTCTTAATCTCTGGGTCATGAGTTCAAGACCCTTTGTTAGGCTCCATCCTGGGTGTGGAGCCTACTTTAAAAAAATAAATAAAATTTTAAAAATAAAAAATAAAAATGAGTTAGATAAGTTCTTTGGAAAGAGATTTAGTGTAAATTATTAATTTTTTAAAAAGAGCAAATTTTGGGGGTGCCTAGATGGCTCAGTTGATGGAACATGAGACTCTTGATCTCTGGGTTGTGAGTTTGAGCCCCACATCAGGTGTAGAGATTATTTAAAAACAAAATCTTTAAAAAAGCAAATTTTGGAAAAATAAATTTTAAAGAAGTATATGGAGTAGGATGCTATTTTTAAAACAAATTAAAAAGCCTATTCATACGTGTACATGTGGGCGCACATATGTATTAGTAGCAGAAAGAAAAATATGGACATATACACATAAGTATTAGCAATAGTGACCACCTCAGGGAATGGGAGGCAAGGCACAGCAAAAAAAAAAAAAAAAAAAAAAAGCTTCTTTATACACCTCCAGAGTGTTTTCTAATTATGAGAAACATGTCATTCTTCTTTTAAATTCTAAACAAAATAAGGAGGAAAAATTCAGTGAAATGGAAAGAGGAGAGACAGAGACAGAGCAACCAAAAGACTCAATTATCAAGTTAAATACTGCCCAAAGAACAAGAAAAGGAAAAAAAAAAAACAAAACTCTCCACAATGAGTCATTTGTACTTTAGAAGAACTCACGAACAACACAAAATCAATAAAACAAGACACCCAAGATGAAAGGATAAGACAACAGAATAAAGTGAAAAACGAGACTGCAAAGCTAAAAAGACAAACCTGGGATCAAAGTAACACTATTACAGAAATAATAAATACATTTGAAATAGTACAAAAACAATATATGGAGCCAGAGACTGAATTAGAGGCCAAACACAGAGAATAAGGACAGAGATTGTGAATATCTGAGGAGAGAGTTAATAGATACCTCAGACAGATAATGATGCTCCAGCAAAAGAAAATTGGTGGTTCTTCATTCTGGGGAAAACTTGTATATCATCCCATAAATGGAAGAAGGGAAAAAGGATATAGATATAGATATCTCTATATCCTTTTATCCATATATACATATATGCTGTATGTATATATAATGTATATGTATGTATATTTAAAGATTTTATTTATTTATTTAAGAGAGCATAAGCAGTGAGGAGGGATAGAGGGAGAGGG
Organism: Mellivora capensis; assembly: GCA_004024625.1. Classification (NCBI taxonomy): domain Eukaryota; kingdom Metazoa; phylum Chordata; class Mammalia; order Carnivora; family Mustelidae; genus Mellivora; species Mellivora capensis. The sequence goes on along the minus strand of PISX010030615.1, from coordinate 3,908 downwards.
AGAAATAGACCCCCTGCTGACCGCAGAGCCCAATGTGAAGCTGAATCCCAGGACGCTGAGATCACCACCCGTGCCAAAGTCAGATGCTTAACCATAGTACATTTATATATTAAAGACAATTTTCATGAGATGCAAGGAGAAAATAGTATCTGCTAATTAAAGGAGACTATCATGTTTAAAAATAAAAATAAGTATTCAACAGCATCAGCAAAATCTAGCTGTATAATGGATTTACAAGTGGAAAAAAAAGCAACAGGAAAAGAGTCAAGAAAAGCAAAAATAATGATGGAGAAGGAGAGAGGGTAGATGGGAGGAAACAAGGAAGAAAGGAGAAAAAAGTAGGCAGGAAGAAAACCAGGCTTGAATATGCCAGCAAGTTGAGGAGAAAGTCTGATTATAAGAACATCAGGGCCCGTGGTTCCCACCTTTCCTGTCAGTTCTCCTTTAAGACCTATGCAGAGGGTGGGGAGCCGCAAAGCTTGTCACATTTGCTCAAAATAATTACTTTGGTGAAATACAGGCATTTCTATTTTAACTACAAATAAAACTTTAAATCAGTGAAGAACAAAGTTAATGGGAAAATAGCAGACAACAAGTAGTTAGGGGAGAAAGTACTTCCGAGATCTGAGAATGTAGACAGCGGACACTAACCCTTCTCAAAAGAAAACATATATGAAAAGAAATTTTAAAGACATTCTGCTCTTTCATATCCATTTACTTGTTGAGACCAGAACCAGAAATTTGGTCAAAAAGTAGCAAAGGCATTACAGCTATGATCAAGGAAGAGTGTTTAAAGTCTCCAAGTGTCACAGAAGGCTTTCTATCCTCTGGGACTACAGATTGGAGAAGACCTTAAAATTTAAATATCCTCTTGGTATCATGCTTAGTGAAATAAGTCAATCAGAGAAAGACAACTATCATATGATCTCCCTGATATAAGAAAGTGGAGATGCAACGTGGGGGGCTTGGGGGGTAGGAAGGGAGGGAGACAAACCATGAGATACTCTTAATCTCACAAAACAAAGTGAGGGTTGCTGGGGGGAGGGGGGTAGGGAGAGGGTGGTGGGGTTATGGACATTGGGGAGGCTACCTGTACCCCTGGGGCTAATAATACATTATATGTTTATTTAAAAAATCCAAAAAAAAAGAAACATATTTGTAGATGCGGAAAATAAAAATGTTAATATCCTCTCAAAGTCAATAAAAGCAAAGAAACTTCCCAGCCAGATTTTAACTTTCTGCTAAGTTCCTGCATCACTTGACTTACTTACTTACTTACTTACTTACTTGACTTACTTACGTTTCTCATTCAAGGGCATACTTATATTCAGCCTCACAGATCACATGACGGTGTACATAGATATAAATGCCATGCCAACTTTTACCCAAGGAGCACTGTTGCCAAGCTTAACCTGCCTGGTACTGGATGTGGGACTGGAAAGAGAGTTAAAGTCCCAGACCCAGCACTTCCTGTGAAAGCCTCAGGAAGCAAGGTGTTATATCTGGAAGCGTAATTAGAGAAGGCCATCTGAAACTTGGTGGAAAATAAGCACAGTTAGAGGATTTCATGTTTTAAAAAAAAGGCAAGTAAGTTTGTATAACAACGACAGACTGCCATAGTCTGCCTTAATTCTTTTCTGTAATATGAGCAGTTGAAATGAGACAGTTTTTGAAGTTCTGCATTGTTATAGATTCAGAGAAATATAAATAAATAGGTAGATTGGTAGGTAAGTAATCTTTTTTAAAAAAATCAAATGCCATGAACAAGGTATAAGAGATAATTCAATCAAGTTTTATCTTTGACTTAGTTCTCTGGTCTGAACATTACTATAAACATATTTCTGTGATATCAAAAGATTATTGAAATACACATTAAAAATCAACATCTAACAAATGAGTTGTAGTTAAAGTTGAACTTAAACCAGTTAAATCAACCAAGAAATAATGGAAACCCATTGATCTGAACAAACTATGATTTTCTAGATCAGAGTGCAACTACTTAAGTGCAATGAAAATAATTCCAGGTCCTGTCTTGATCCTATAAAATCTGTCGTCTGTGATATTGGATTTGGCATTTGATTCTCAAAGGCCAGAAGAATAGCAAAAAAGCTATGGTCCCAGTTTATCCGTAAATCATTTTGTATTCATGGAAGAACTGCTTCCTTCCTAGGAGAACTGCCTAGAAACCAGATTGAAAATGTCTATGAATCAAGTAGGTTCCAGATGGTCAGTGATCTGCACAGTGACCACACATTTCAGAGCTTAGAAAAAAAAAAAAGTGTGTGTGTGTGTGTGTGTGTGTGTGTGTGAAAATTTGTTGAGATTAAGATACTCTACAAAGTTCCACCTTTTTATAGATTCAGAACTGCTATTATCAGCCATGTATCTATTTATGACATTAAACTCTTAAAAAATCATCACTAGTCATCAAAACCATGCTTTAATAGAGATGAGACAAAATCATGTACTACCATGTACTTTATTTTTTTTGCTACTGACCTTCTAAAAATTCTAGAAGTTGTATATAATTCGAATATTCCCTGATATGGTGATAACCATTCTTTCTTTACACAGAGTATATTAAAACACGCACACACACACACACAGACACACACACACGGATAGAACTTGTGAACTGTCAGTCATTCCTATGACCATAATTAGACTTTATCACTAGCAATTTACTAGCAATTTACTAGCACTTTATCACTAGCAATAACAACACTTTCTTCTAATCTCAATTTCAAGATTCCCATTCTTTGACTATGACCTTTGACCTTTTTCACCCACTTCCTGTAGGACACCATTTAAAACAATCTTTAGCCCTCATAGAACTGCCAATCCATTATCATCTCCACCTTTTAATTTTGAACACCCCTGCATCCTACTTCTCTCTTTTCATTTTTTTTAATATTCTTTTTTTTTATTTCATTTCTTTTCAGCATAACAGAATTCATAGTTTTTGTACCACACCCGGTGCTCCATGCAATGTGTGCCCTCCACAATACCCACCACCTGGCTTCCACCAACCTCCCACCCCCCACCCCTTCAAAACCCTCAGGTGGTTTTTCAGAGTCCATAGTCTCTCATGGCTCATCTCCCCCTCCAATTTCCCTCAACTCCCTCCTCCTCTCCATCTCCCCATGTCCTCCATGTTATTTGTCATGCTCCGCAAATAAGTGAAACCATATGATAATTGATTCTCTCTGCTTGACTTATTTCACTCAGCATAATCTCTTCCAGTCCCGTGCATGTTGCTACAAAAGTTGCGTATTCACCCTTTCTGATGGAGGCATAATACTCCATAGTGTATATGGACCACATCTTCCTTATCCATTCGTCCATGGAAGGGCATCTTGGTTCTTTCCACAGTTTGGCGACCGTGGCCATTGCTGCTATAAACATTGGGGTACAGATGGCCCTTCTTTTCACCACATCTGTATCTTTGGGGTAAATACTCAGTAGCATAATTGCAAGGTCATAGGGAAGCTTTATTTTTAACTTCTTGAGGAATCTCCACACTGTTCTCCAGAGTGGCTGCACCAACTTGCATTCCTACCAACAGTGTAAGAGGGTTCCCCTTTCTCCACAGCCTCTACAACACACATTGCTTCTGTCTTGATAATTTTGGCCATTCTAACTGGTGTGAGGTGTCTCAATGTGGTTTTAATTTGAATCTCCCTGAAGGCTAGTGATGATGAACATTTTCTCATGTGTCTGATAGCCATTTGTATGTCTTCATTGGAGAAGTGTCTGTTCATATCTTCTCCCCATTTTTTGATATGATTATCTGTTTTGTGTGTGTTGAGTTTGAGAAGTTCTTTATAGATCCTGGATATCAACCTTTTGTCTGTACTGTCATTTGCAAATATCTTCTCCCATTCCGTGGGTTGCCTCTTTGTTTTGTT
>PISX010030614.1:0-19639 GCA_004024625.1 Mellivora capensis | reverse complement strand
AGTGGGAGGAGAGAGGTTTTGGTCTCCCCTTTGAGTTTGCCTCCCGGGTCTGATGCGGCCGTTGTCGCAGGAGGGTGATGGCGGGAACCGCGGCCATCTTAGGTGTCCGCCATTTTGAGTAGTTCTCCCCTCTCTCGCCTGACCCCAACACACTCAAATTACATTTAAGTGAAGTGGGAGAATCACATTTTTCTGATCATAACTCTCTATAAATTCCTAACTTCTCAAAAACAATTGCACTTGAGACACAATTTAATTATTTAACAGTCTTACTTAATTTTATCCATTTTTTTAGACAGGTAGTATCACTAACATAGTTCTCAAGAATGTCAGTAGCATGATTATAGATGACAAATATTTTATCACTGCAGACAGGAACATAAAATCCAGCATCAGCCTGAGAAACTATAGAAATATTATCACCAAAAGTGCAAAATTTGTGCTATATGCAGTGTACAAGAAAGTCCCCAAAGGACCTTCCTGCTGAGCATAATAAATTGTTCACCCACAGCACTGTCAACACTCAGATTAAATATAAAACTAAATAAATTAAATGTAAGTAAAAAAACTCAAAAGTAACATTTAGTTAAAACTAAAATAAAAACTTTCTCTTTTTGACAATATCATATATTAGATATTCTGAAAAACCCTTCAACTATCAAGCACTTAAAACGATGGATTTAAAAAAAAAGTCTTTCTAAATACCCAACTGAGCTACTGAAAAAGTAAGGGGAAAGTCAAAAGTCAAAACCTATGGTAAAGCAGAAGTCTAGTGAAATACACAATCACTGAAGCCATGGCTGTTCTGAGCATCTTTTAATCTTCAATGACCTAGAAATGAATCCCAGATATGGTGCTGGTGGTAGAAGGGGGTTGAATTCAGGAGACAATGCCACATAATAATAAAAAAAATTGGATTAGACATCCTATTACAAAGCGAGACCCTTGAAGGGCAATACCCATGTTTACAGGGTGAACTATATAAAGAAAGAAACTTGCCTCCCACAGATTTGGCTCTAGATAGAAGGGGGGGAGGGGAGTTCCTCATGTGGGTTTGAAGCCAGGATTCTCACTATATTGTTCTTCCAAAAAAATAAGAATTAGGTTCAAAGTGATCCTGAATTGGAGGATCCTTTTCCATGTCTAACAAAAACAAAACAAACCAAAAACTAAAAGTAAACTGTAATTTTCCAGGAAAGAACATTAAATGCAGACCTCCAAGAAAAAAAAAGTATCCACAAATATGGACCCATGATAACAAAAAAATTTACACACAGATACAGAAAAAAAGCCAACATATGATAAATAATAAACCTATATGATATTCAATAATCAGAATGATCAAAAGCAAAATATGAGCTTAATGCATTTAAGGAAATGAAAAAGACAAGAGATCATAAAAAATGAATGGGCAGAGGTGCTACTTTTGGTAACAGTGGATTATTTTGATTTGGGCCAACCTTACTATAGATCACAATTATAAACCTGTACAAAATACTACTTAAAAAGGTAATTGTTTAGAGGCATGGAAATAGGATAAAAGCAGATAGAAACCTAAGGGGAATCATCTTTGAAAAAAGAGAACTGAAGACAATCCCATTTTTATGTTTTTTTTCCAGTCTACAGTGATAGGAAATTATAACTGAAGCAGAAAACCACTTCTTTTTTTCTGGCTAGATGAGTCAATGAATAAAGTTAGGTACTGAAACAATGACTGAAACGTTAGGTGGATGCTGAAAAAGAGGATCTACAGAGTGGATAATAATAATATCTAATAATAATCTACAAAAAAATATATCCAAATCTTTGGTTGAACCCTGAATTATGCAAACATGAGAGAGACTGTAAGAGCCAAAAGTCTCAGAGAACTGACCTGCAAATTCAAGTGCTGCTGACTGCAAGGAAAACAGAGGTTATGGTTTATGTCTAGGCAAATGAACTCCCTCCTAAAACAAAAATGAACACTAGCCACAAGCCAATATTAGATTCAATCTCTATAATGGATTATCCATAAAGTATAAAATTTAAAAACTACTAGGTCTGTAGAGATACAGAGAAGTGCGCTCATAATTAAGGGAGAGAGTGGTCAATAGAAACAGACTCCAATATGATGCAGATGTTCGAATAAGTAGATGTGGATTTTTAAAAAGTTATAATAAACACATTCAAGAGCTGAAAGAAAAATAGTCATAACGAATGAACAGAGAAACTCCAGAGATGTGGAAACTAACAAATAAAGGGGAAAAAACCAAATGGAAATTCATTAACTGAAAAGTTCAGTATCTGAAGAAAAAAAAAATTCACTGATGAGCTTAACAAAAAATTGGAGATGGCAGAAGTAGGGATTAGTAAACTTGAAGTTAGAGCAACAGAAATGATAATCAGGGGCACCTGGGTGCCTCAGTGAGTTAAGCCTCTGCCTTCGGCTCAGGTCATGATCTCAGGGTCCTGGGTTTGAGCCCTGCATCAGGCTCCCTGCTCAGCGGGGAGACTGCTTTCCACTCACCACCTCTGCCTGCCTCTCTGCCTACTTGCGATCTCTGTCAAATAAAAAAAATAAATAAAATCTAAAAAGAAATGATAATCATAAAAACAGATAAAATCATAGGGGGAAAATGATCTATGGAACAATATCATGTAGTCTTAATGTAGGTACAGTTAGAGTCCCTAAAAACGGGGAGATAAAAAAGCAAAAAAATTATTTGAAAAAAATTATGACTAAAAATGTCCTGTATTTGCTGGAAAATACAAATTTTCAGATTTAAAAGCTCAGTGACTCCTAAGAAAAGAAAATGATACCTAAACATATCATTGCAACATTACTAAAAATCAAAGGTTAAAAAGAAAATCTTAAAAGCAACCAGATTTAACCCTTTATCAAATATGTCATTTGCAAGTATCTTCTCCCAATCAGTAGGTTGCCTTTAGGTTTTGTTAACTATTTACTTCACTGTGCAGAAGCTTTTATTTATTTATTTTTTAAGTTTTTACGAGAGAGAGAGAGCACAAGCAGGGAGAGGGGCAGACGGAGAAAAAGCAGCAGACTCCTTGCTGAGCAGGGAGCTTGACATGGGGCTCCATATGGGGCTTGATCCCAGGACCCTGAGACCATGACCTAAGCAGAAAGCAGTCGCTTAGCTGACTGAGCCACCCAAGCGCCCTAAAGCTATTTATTTTGATGTAGTCTTGATAGTTTGTTTTTGCTTTTATGTGTCTTGCTTCAGGAGACCTATCTAGAAAAATGTTGCTATGGCCAGTGTCAGAGAAATGACTACCTGTGCTCTCTTCCAGGATTTTATGGTTTCAAGAGGTCTCACATTTAGGTCTTTAATACAGTTTGAATTTATTTTTGTGTGTGGTGTATTAAATTAGTCCAATTTCATCCTGCATGTAGCTTTGTCCAGTTTTCCCAGCACCATTTGTTGACTGTCTTTTTCCCATTGCATATTCTTGCCTTCTTTGTCAAAGATTAAGTGGGTTTACTTCTGGGTTTTCTATTCTGCTCTATTGATCTATGTGTCTACTTTTGTGCCAGTAATATACTGTTTCGATTACTACAGCTTTGTAGTATACCTTGAAGCCTGAAATTCTGATACCTCCGGTTATGTTTTTCTTTTTCAAGATTTCTTTGGCTATTTTGGGTCTTTTGCAGTTGCATAAAAAATTTTAGGACTGTTTGTTCTGGTTCTGTGAAAAATGCTCTTGGTGTTTTGATAGGTATTGCATTAAATCTGTAGATTGCTTTGGGTAGTATTTTTAAAGATTTTTTTTTTAACTTGACAGAGATCACAAGTAGGCAGAGAAGCAGGCAGAGAGAGAGGAGGAAACTCGGCAGAGAGCCCGATGTGGAACTCAATCCCAGGGCCCTGGGATCATGACCTGGGATCATGATCTGAAAGCAGAGGCTTTAACCCACTGAGCCACCCAGGCGCCCCTGCTTTGGGTAGTACTGACATTTTAACAATATTTGTTCTTTCAGTCCATGAGCAAGGAATGTCTTTCCATTTCTTTGTGTCTTCTTCATTTTCTTTCATCAACGTTTTATAGTTTCCAGAGTATAGATCTTTTACCTCTTGGTTAAGTTTATTCCTAGGTGTCTTATTATTTTTAGTGCAATTGTACATGGGACTCTTCTTAGTTTCTCTTTATGCTGCTTCATTTTTAATATATAGAAATGCAACAAATTTATATATGTTGATTTTGTATTCTGAGACTAGTGAATTCACTTATCAGTTCTAGCAGTTTTTTGGTGGAGTCTTAAGGGTTTCTATATATATATATAGTATCATATCATGTCATCTGCAAATAGTGAAAGTCTTAATTCTTCCTTGCTATTTGGATGCCCTTTATGTCTTTTTGTTGTCTGATTGCTGTGGCTAGGACTTTCAGTACCAAGCTGAATAAAAGTGGTGAAAGTGGACATCCTTGTCTTATTTGCTGTGGGTTCTCATACATGGCCTTTATTATGTTGAGGTATGTTCTCTCTAAACCTACTTTGTTGACAGTTTTTATCTTGAATGGATGTTGTACATTGTCAAATGCTATTGCTATTAAAAGATCATAAGAGTTAGTATCCAAAATATATGAGCAGCTTATACAATTCAACACCCTAAAACCAAATAATCCAATTAGAATTGTGCAGAAGACATGAACAGGCATTTCTCCAAAGAAGACATACAGATGGCCAACAGACACATGAAGAGATGCTCAATGTCACTAACAATCAGGGAAATGCAAGTCAAAAGTACAATGAGATATGGCCTCACACCAGTCAGATGGCTAAAATAAAAAACATAAGAAACAACGAGTATTGGCAAGGATATGAAGGAAAAGGAATCCTCTTGGACTGCTGGTGGGAATGCAAACTGGTACAGCTACTCTGGAAAACAAGTTGGAGGCTCCTCAAAAAGTTAAAAATAGGACTATCCAATGATCCAGTAATCATATTACTGAGTATTTACCCCCAAAATACAAAACATGAATTTGAAAGGATACATGCACCCATATATTTATAGCATTATTTACAATAGCCAAATTATGGAAGCAGCCCAAGTATCCATGTTTAGATGAATGGATAAAGAAGATGTGGTATATATTCACAGCGGAATATTATTCAGCCATGAAAAAGAATGAAATTTGCCACTTGCAATGCCATGAATAGAGAATATAACACTAAGTGAAGTAAGTCAGTCCAAGAAAGATAAATACTATATGATTTCACTCATATGTGGAACTTAAAAACCAAACAAATGATCATAGGGAAAAATAAAAAGAGAGACAAACTAAGGAACAGACTCATAACTACAGAGAACAAACTGATGGTTACCAGAGAGGAGGTGGGTGGGGGGACGGCTGAAATAGGTGGTGGGTATTAAGGAATATACTTGTTGTGATGAGCACTGAGTGATGTATGGAACTGCCGAATCACTATATCGTATACCTAAAACTAATATAAGACTGTATGTTAGTTATACTGGAATTAAAATAAAAACTTAACAAAAAAGAAAAAAAAATATGGACTCAAAAAGATGTATGCACTTTTACATTCACTGCAGCATTATTTTAATAATCAAGACATGGAAGTAACTTAAATGTCCACTGAAGGGTAAGTGGATAAAGAAGTTGTGGTATGTATATACAATGGAATATTATTTAGCCATAAAAAAGCATTTTTGCCATATGCAACAACATGGATGAGTTTAAAGGTATTATACTAAGTGAAACTAGTCAGATGAAAACGAAAAAAACCCAAATATTGTATGAACTTGCTTATATGTAGAATTTTAAAATGAACAAAATCTAGCTTATAGATACAGAGAACAGACTTAACAGATTGGTGGTTGCCAGGTGGGGGCAGGAGATGAAATGTGTGGAGGGGATAAAAAGTTGCAAACTTCTGGTATAAAACAAATGTCATGAGGATGCAATGTTCCAAGGTTGACTATAGTTAACTGTTATTGCATTGCATGTCTGCAAGTTGCTAAGAGGGTAAATCTTAATAGTTCTCTTTTTTTTAAGATTTTATTTATTTATTTCCAGAGAGAGAGAGTGTGTGAGAGCACAAGCAGGAGGAAGCAGCGGGCAGAAAGAGAAGCAGGCTCCCCACTGAGCAAGGAGCCCAATGCAGGACTTGATCCGAGGACCCTAAGATTGTGACCTGAGCTGAAGGCAAACACTTAACCTACCAAGCCACCAGGTGTCCCAGATCTTAAAAGTTCTCATCACCAAAAAATTATTAACTATGTATGGTAATGTATGTTACCTAGACTTATTATAGTAATTATTTTGCAAAATATACAAACATCAAATCATGTTGTATACTAGAGACTAATATAATGTGGTATTAATTATATCTCAATTAAAAAAAAACAAAAGAATTTTTTTTAAGATTTTTATTTATTTATTATGAGAGAGAGAGTGAGAGTGAGAGAGAGCATGAGAAGGGAGGTCAAGGGAGAAGCAGACTCCCCATGGAGCTGGGAGCCCGATGTGGGACTCGATCCCAGGACCCTGGGACCATGACCTGAGCCGAAGGCAGTTGCTTAACCAACTGAGCCACCCAGGCGCCCTATAAGTATTTTTTTAAAAAGCAACCAGAATTAATAACACAGTGAGAGGTTCAAATAACAACAGACCTCTCAAAAATAATACAATCTGGAAGAAAATGAGACTTCTTTAATGTCTGTAAGAAAAACTGGCCAACACATATTTCTATATCCAGCAGAAAAATCTTTTTAAAATGAAGTAAAAATAAATACATTTGCCAGATAAAAGAGCTTTTATTAATAAGTTTTGATACCACATTACATTTAGTCATTATGGTTTCATAAGCTCCTCTTGATTGTGACTGTTTCTCAGAATACTCTTGTTTTTAATAACCTTGAAAGTTTTGAAGAGTATTATAGATCAGGTATTTTATAGAATGTCCCACAGTTGGATTTGTCTCATGTTTTGTCATGATTAGACCAAATTTATGTGTTCTGAGGAGGAAGATTATAGAGGGAAAATACCATTTTCAACATATCATATCCAAGGTACATACCACCCACATGACTTATTATTGTTGATACTGTACTTAATTGCTTGGCTGAGATTAATGCTTATCTGTTTTTTCCATTGTAAAGTTATAATCTCCCTCTTCTTCAAAATAAATCACTATGCATAGCCCACATTTAAGGATTGTGAATTCTGGCCCAGCCCCTTAAAAGTAAAGTAAATTATTTGGAATTCTTCATGGAAGATTTACCTCTTTTCTCCATATATTTACTTATTCAGTTAGTAATTTATATCAGAACGAACTTATGGGTATGTATTTTATATTTTGGGTACAATCCAATACTATTTTGTTTTTTGTCACTTAATTTTTTTCCTGCTTTGGCCATTTTTCCTGCATTTGGCCTCTTTTAGTTGTCTGTACCTCTTTCACATACTTCCTGTGTTAGTTTTCTAGAGCTGTTGTAACAAAGTACCAAACACTTGGTAGTTTAAAATAACAGAATTGTATTCTCCCACAATCTGGAAGCCAAAGGTCTGAAATTTAGGTATTAGCATGGCCATGATCCCTTTGAAGACTGAAGGGAAGAATCCTCCTGTTTTCCAGCTTCTGGTGCTTGCTGACAATCCTTGGCATTCCTTAGCTTGTAAACACATCACTACTATTTTTGTCTCTGTTTTCACATAGCATTTTCTTCTCTGTGTCTCTGGATGCCTTGTCTTCTTCTTATAAGGACACCAGTCATTGGACTTAAAGACCAACCTATTACAGAATGACCTCATTTAAGTATTTTCAGAACTGCAAACACTATTTCCAAATAAGGTCACATTCTTAAGTTCTGTATGAATATGAATTTTGGAAGGACACTCACTAACCCATCATCATTGTGAGATATTTTCTTAAGTTTCCTAACATTCTGATATTACAAGATCATGTTGTATATTCCCTATCCTAGTCCAAGAATCAGTTATTTCTTCATGGAGTCCTCTATCCTTTTATTGGACAATATCCTAGAAATCAAGATATGGATGCTAAGTGTGATTGTTGTTACTGGGGTGGGGTTATTTCTAGGCCCTCTCAGCTGGCAGCACAAGGAAATATGTGTTTATATTAATCAGTGTGTGTACACCTATAAATATTTCCATATGTAACAATTTAGAAGTATATTAAGCTAAAAATAAATTCATACTAATGTTTCTAACTCTGATTCATTACCAAATGGATCATTCTAGCCTTCTTCTCCTGTTTATATGTCACATCCCATTCTAACTCTGAGAAACCTGGTTCCAACATCCCACCATCCATTTACTTAATTGTTCAATTCCAGGGTATATCTATAGAGTATCAGAATTGTTAACACATACCCTCATGGAAAACTATTTTGGCAACTCAAGTAAAACACCTTGCCCCTTCCTGACTTCTCTTTCTGTGAAGTTATTTCATATATTTATAATACAATGAGATTGTTTTGTCACTTTTGAATTCTATTTTAGGTTCTCTGAACTCCAAAATGGTTTTAAATTTGCATATATTCAGATACATTCTTTGTGTTTTGACAAATGCATAGTGTCATGTATCCACTAATAGATTTCCTACAGAACACTTTCGCTGTCCTAAAAAAATTTTCTGTGCTTCGTCTTTTTAACCCTCTTTCCTTCCTCTGAACTCCTGGCAACCACTGATCTCTTGCCCTCATAATTTTGCCTTTTTCAGAATATTATATAGTTAGAATCATACATGTCTTTTTTGGTGACTTGACTTTTTTAGTCATTTAAAAAAATCCCATTTTCAATAGTATTCCATTATATGGATATACCAGTTTGTTTATCCATTCACCTACTGAAGGACATCTTGGTTGCTCCCAGGTTCTTGGCAATTATGAATAAAGCTGTTATAGACATCTGTATCCAGGTTTTGGTGTGAACCTAAATTTTAAACTAGTTCGAGAAGACTGAAAATGAAACCACAACACACCAAACTTAAGATGCAGAAAAAAACAGTATGCAGAGGTAATTTAGAGCTATAAATCCTCATATTAAAAGGATGATAAAAGTCAAATCAATAGAATTTTCCCCTCAAAGAAACTAGGAAAAGAAGAACAAATTAAACCCAAGCAAATGGAAAGAAGGAAGTAATAAAGATTAGAGCAGATATAAATGAGATAGAGAATAGAAGAAAAATAGGCAAAACTCATGCAACTTGGTACTTAAAAAGATAGGAAAAAAAAAACCCTCACCTTTAGTTAGGATAACAAAGAAAAAAATAGAGATTAAATTACTAAAATCAGAAATAAAATAGGTGACTTTACTACTAATCTTCTCAAAATAAAAAGTATGATAAGGGAATATTATGAAAAACTATATGGTAGAAAATTAGATATCCTAGATGAAATGGACGAATCCTTAGAAAGACACAAACTTTCACTGACTAAAACAAAACAAAACAAAACAAAACAAAACCAGAAAAACCGAATAAATCTATAAAAACTAAAGAAACTGAATTAATTATCAAAAAAACTTCCCACAAAGGAAACTCCAAGCCCAGCTGATTTCATTAGTAGGTCTCCAGTCTTGCATGGTTTTTGGCTCCTGTTAGATTACACTTCCTCTTATGCCACCATACTCTCTCAGATCTTCATGCTCATCTGCATTGCCAATGCCTGAAAGCCAGCATTCCCCAACCCGGAGAGAGCCTCCTGCATCTCCAAAACCGCCTTTCAGGCTGTCCAAGTTGTCTCTGGAAGTACCAACTAATGTTTCCTCAGTGTTATGGTACATACTATGCTATGATACCTAAGTTTTAACTGTCCTAACTCTGTTTTTCCAATAAACGCTGTGGTTTTTAGTATGTAAACTTGGAAAAAGTATGAGTTTTGCTTTGTTTCTCTAGGACCACATGAATGCCTATGTCTATTTCCTACTTTTTTTTTAAAAAGAATTAAGTAAGTTAATAAATGTATGGTGCCTAAAATATTCCTGGTACATAATAAGCTTTATTTTAGTACTATTGTTAATGGGATGATTTTTTTTCTAATGTGATCTTTGCCTGTCTTCCACAATTGAGTATGTGTTAGCTCAAAATTATAAAAACATGCCATTTTTGTAGCAACTGCCTTCATGAAACCAATGAGTGCTCAAAATTTGATTTAAGTTTAGTTTAATTACAAATAAGTCACACATAAGCCAGGATCGAGATTTGAGATTAATTAATAAGAGAACTGTATGAACATGGTAGGATGCAAAGTGTGAAGTGATCATTATCCTAAACCCATCTCTTATATGTAGGCCTGAAATTGGCAAGTTGGGGACAGCATAAATCTCAGACACCATCAATCACAGAGGGAAGATGTTTTCCATGAGAGAAGGTAGTTTTGAAAATATAAAAATCAGCAAAGCAATTGGTGTCCTGTTAACAAACATATCAGGGCTAATCTGGTAAAGTATGGTGGTCATGAAAAAACTTCCCATAAACTTCGGAAACCCTAATAAAATTTTCAGGAGTAAAGGGAATGTGATTTCTAGTTATTTTCATAGACTTTTGTTTGACATTAGAAATTATAAAGAGACACCAGAGGATTTTGGTATCTGCCATGCTGAAGAACAATCAATGCAAGCCTAGTCACAGTTACTGAAGTTTCAGTGTGCTGGTCTTGAAAGAGAGATGTTCAATTCAAAAGCGTTTTGTGATAATCAAAAGCTCTTGAAACAAACATTTACAAGTTTTTTATGCTGACTGAGGTCTTGAAACACATACACATATGCACGTACACAGCATACAACCAAAGGTATAGATAACTGTACCACTTTCAGATTCAAGTTAAAGCAAAATTAGGGAGAAAGAGGTCAAGATTGTGCACTAATCTACACTCTTACCAACAATCCAGATAGTGACAATCCAATGCTGGATTTAGAGTATCCACAAATAGCTTAAATAGTGGTGTTGAAGACCATGCCAAGGGGCGCCTGGATGGCTCAGTGGGTTGAAGCCTCTGCCTTCGGCTCAGGTCATGATCTCAGGGTCCTGGGATCAAGCCCCGCATCGGGCTCTCTGCTCAGCGGGGAGTCTGCTTCCCTCTCTCTCTGCCTGCCTCTCTGCCTACTTGTGATCTCTGTCTGTCAAATAAATAAATAAAAAATCTTAAAAAAAAAAAAAAAGAAAAGAAAACCATGCCAAGAAAGTTTATCCATCTAGCCACAGTGAGAGAAATGTAATGGTCACCAAAGAAAGTATGCAAACTCATACTTGCAAAGACAAAGGGACTGTGATGGGTTCCAGTAGTTCTTAGTTCAAGGTCTTAGAGACAAAAAATTCAGGATCTTCCTTGTTTACAATCCCAGTGTAAGGTAAAGAACTATGAACCGTACCTAGTTCATTTACTAGCATAATCCACTTGGTTACAATAGCCATCTGAATAAGTTTGTTTGTGCCTCTCTCTCACCACCTTTTCCCATTCTGCACTACCTGCCTTTGAAGAAACTGAAAGGCAGTGAGACTGGTTGTCTTGTTAGGACAAAAGTTCTGAAACCAGTCTTGCTTTTTTAATCTACCTTCAAAAGGAAGTTCTGGCTTTGCCTATCAGTGATTCTACTTCCTCCAATCTCTGAGAAATGATCTGAAGATGCCCAATTACATTTTGGAACCATGTGATAAAAAGCAAAGGTAACAAGGAGAAGAAGACAGAACCACAGACATAAGAAATCAAGAGTTACAAAGATCAAGGAGTAGAGCAGGGCTGGGAAAGGAGAGGTGCAGGAAAGGGATTTGGGGAAATTGGGAGAAAGATACTAGAGCAGTGCAAGAAGGGGTGAGGGAAGAGAGCAGGAGACATGTGGGATTTGAAAAAATGCTACTTTAACTTGATATTCTTCATGTTTTAGAAAAAGGTGAGTAAAGATTAAGCAAATAGCAAAGAAGTTTTTGCTAGCTGTTTTGATCTTTCTTTGATCTAAACATTGCTGAGATCGAACCATGTGGATCTTCAGATTCTTAAACTGGTTCTGAAGACAGGTAACAAAGACCTGAATTTGATTAGTGGTTAGTGAAAGCAATTTAGCCCCACACCCAGATGTCTTTTCAATGTCTCTTCATTTCCATAGCCTCCGTCTACATTTACATCTTGCTTCATTTCAAATACTGCAAAATCCTCCTTTCTTCTATCTTCTCATCAATCCATCCTGTTTCTCGTTTCATAGCATAATCTTACTAGAGACTGAAATGAAATATCCAGCTTTTTTACTTAGCACCTCAACAGACTTAAAGATAAGTTGACAACACTATTTCAGCAAGTCTCCTGAGCTATCTCTGTGTCTTTCCTAGTATGTCTATTGGGAGAAACTGCAGACTACAATTTGGCACTGAGTTGCAAGCAGTAGCGTTTGTAGGAAATCAGGTGTGGGAATATTGGTCTTTTCCCAAGGATGCCCTTTAAACTCAAAGGGATGTCCAGAATTCCAACCAAATAGGCAAAATAAAAAGTTGATAAGGTATTAGAAAGAAAATCTGTTAGAGTTACCAAAAACCAACCAACCAAAACAAACCTATTCCTACTGAAGTTTTGCTTTGATAACTTCACTACAGAGTACAAAGTTGCTTCTACGAGGACATATATAGCTAAGGACTACTGAGAGTAAGGGAGCCATCCTATTCAAGTCTTGTCCTAGAGAACACCTTTATGAGGGATGGTGCAGGCTGTCACTGAAGAAGAGGTTTCTTTGTTCTATATTTCCCTTGACAGAACCTTACCTCTCACAGATCTGAAGCTGAGAAGTTACGGCTGAAATACAACCAACAATCTGGGAAGTACAAATTCAATTTCTCTGCTCAAGGCAGTTCTCTCTCCTGAACCCTCTTCTCTTGCCACTTAAAAACAGACATGCTCAACTTCATCTCTCACTGTTTTTGAGGCAATATAAATAATTTAAAACTACTAGAAAGCAGATATTTTTCCCAGAATATTTTTGTCTGAATGTGATTTTGGCTGATCTCTCTCAATGTAAAGTATAAAGGTCAAGAAAACAAAACGGAAGCTAAAACCCTGAAAGATTATCAATCAAGTATTCATTTGGTCATTCAACAAATCTTAATTGAGAACCTATCCGATGTTAGGCATTAGGCATTTTTTGGGTGCTATGGATAAGGCTACAAGTAGGACACCCTACACTCAAGTAGGATACAGACCAGTAAGGATTTGAGGTAACTAAATAGGTGAGTATGGACCATGTTACAAAAGCCTTAGGAATAGGGTATTGGGAGGGGGGCCCAGGGGCTCAGATGGTTAAGTGTCTGCCTTCAGCTCAGGTCATGATCTCAGGGTCCTGGGATCGAGCCCCATGTCAGGCTCCCAGCTCAGCAGGGAGTCTGCTTCTCCCTCTCCCTCTGCATCTCCCTTTGCTTGTGCTCTCTATGTGTGTGTCTCTCTCTCACAAATGAATTAAAAAAAAAAAAAAGAAGAAGAGCAGGGTACTGAGGAAACATAAGAGGTACCTAATTGGATAAGGAAAGGGAAACATGATGATGTTCAGGGATGGACTAAATTTCGGGAACAAAGTGTGACTCAGGAATATATCAGTGTTAGGGAAGCGTGATATCATATGAGTATATTATTGCACAGTCAGATCTTAGCATAGTTTATTATTGCAGTATATTTTATTATATTTATTTTGTGTTTATTATATTTTATTTTTACATCTCTTCCTTTACCTGAACACACATTTTTTTTCAAATAAAAATTTCACTTACTCATTTATCATTCCTTACTTACTGAGTACCTCTTATTGAAAATACTTCTGGGAAGTATGCTAACACACTAGTGATTCTGTACTGAAAAAGGCAATTGAGATTTTCATGGGACATAGCCTACAGGGGCCCAAAACTCAGATTATGAAAATAAGTGAAGCCAGGAAAGTATACTATACTTTTGGCAAGACTTATTAAACCTGACAGAAAATTCTCTGTCTATTGGCATTAAAATTCAGATTATAAAGCAATGGTGAGTCATCACAGGATGCCAATTAGAGACTTTTGCAAGATCCAGAAAAGTGGTTGCTTCACACTTAAAATACAAAGGGGGATGATCTGTAATATATCTTCTGGAGGACATCTGACTCATACAGTACAACACTGGGGTAGAGGGAAGACACATGGGTTTTGGGGCCCAAACAGATATGAGCCAGCATTTCTATGCCTGGCTGTGAGTCTTAGTTGTCTACTCTAAAGAAAGTATCACTGTACCACCTCTTTCCTATTTCTCATGCCTTTCCACTTATTTGCTAGTATTATATTCCTGGAGAGCTGAATCAACTTCACTTTTGTCTCTAATTTAAGTTTCCAAGGAAAGAAAGAAATCCATAATAAAAACATAAATACCTTTTGGGATTATGATACTGATAAGCTACAGGAAGAAATCATAAAGTAATGGAAAATAATTTCCAGGTAGAAGCTTGAGATCCAGCCATTTCATATTTTGAGGGTGATGGTGAAGGAGGGCTCTGCCTAGCTCCTGTGAACAGAGAGGAGAGATACCTCCTAAAATGTGAGGGGAGAAATGGTATATGAATCTCTGAAGGGTGCAAATTCATTTTAGACCAGTATCAAGAGAAGCAACCTTTCAGTGAGGCAGCCACAGGGCAAAGCCCACTCTCTATCCCAAAGCAGTGGATCACACAGTGGGACATAAACAAGCTGACAGGTACTTGCAAAAGCTTGGCATCCAATGCAACCAGAGATCAGCAGTGTGATATGGACAGAAGGAGCCACAAGGGAGTGGCTCTAGGGGCCCAAGATGGCTCCCCTGTGCCACTCATCTTGGCCACCATGAGTCAGAAACAGTATTGTCAGAGCTGAAAGAAGACCCAAGGCCGAGAACAGAGCAAAGAGCAAAATCCTAGATTTTGACAGTAGCAAGGGAGGTTAGCAGGGTCAGTAAGGTAGGGTGTGAGCCACTGTGGGACTCTGTAAGGGAGGAAGGGATGGCTTGACACTAATGTGTGCTGTTGGTGTGGCTTGCTTAGGGGTAGTAATCTAGAAAATTTTGCTTACATATGCTGTCCTCTGTAAGACCAATATCAAAAAGACAAAACAAGCAGAGTGAACACTTTTCTCTACTTTCAGAGAGTCTTCTGGAAACTTTTCTATGCCTTGATGTCAGAGTAGCATTACCCAGGCTGGGCATGCATTTCCCACTCCATCTGGTAGTGATACACTTCCAACTGCCACCCACTTGTAAAGAGCAAAGAGCCAATAAAGGCTTTAATGAGTAACTGGTTTAATAGAGCATCTTGAAAAATGGCCACACATTCAATTAGAATAATTACAATACAATTTCACAAGAGCAACATTTTGGGTGAATACATAAAGCTTAAAAGCAACTAAATAATCATTCCATACAGTGTTGGCAAGCGACTTCTTTTTCTAAAAGTAGGTATATAATGAAACTTTATATAGAATAATGCTTTGAGGAGATGGGGTTTTTGTTGGTGTATGCTTATGTTTGCATCGAAAACCAAACTCTTGGGTAGCTTACAGTCCAAATGCAGACTTTCAAAGGAAGCACATTCCTTATGTCAGTTATAATACCATCTCTCTGTTAAATAAAGGTGATACTAAGTAAATATATGTCAACTTTTCCTCTCCTCCAAAAGTCCCAAATGGCTCTTAACATTTCCTTCTATATCTTATTCATTCTGCTTCTAATATACTCTTTGCTTTTTCTACTTCTTTTTTTTTAAGATTTTCTTTATTTATTTGACCGAGATCACAAGTAGGCAGAGAGGAAGGCAGAGAGGGAGGGGGGAAAGCCGGCTCCCCGCTGAGCAGAGAGCCCAATGCAGGGCTAGATCCCAGGACCCTAGAATCACGACCTGAGCTGAAGGCAGAGGCCTAACCCACTGAGCCACCCAGGTGCCCTGCTTTTTCCATTTCTTTGTAATACTGTTCACAGGGCACAGAATATTTGGAAATTAGCATCAAAATTCATCAGGAAGCATTTCTCATAAGAAATAAGAACATCACCTCTCCCTTATGTCCTTGTTGCAAATTCTTAACTGTTGACTAAAACTATATCTGTGGCTTTTTCCATGACTGAACAAGGGAAACTAAACACTGAGTTAGGAACATTTTTCTCTATACATTTTTAATAGTTTCTATTATTGGATACTAACTAACGTATGCAGTTTTACTGTACTTCTCTTAGCAGATCCCTCAGATTTAACACTTACAAGTTGAGTACTTAGCCAGTACATATATTGACAGATCAACAGTCTCAAACAAGCAATGAACAAACTTGCTACATATGTTCATCTCACCACAGATGCTCTCCCCCCTCACTCTGTTTTTTTAAGTGCATCAAATATTAATAAATGCACTTGTGAATGTTCTTACATATGTCTCTATTATAATCTTTTTTTTTATAAAAATCCATCTTTAGGTTTATAAAATCTTTATATAGGCAAATCTTTTGTAATAAAAAAAATCCCGAGGGTGGCGTAGTACTGTAAACACAGACTGCTAAAGGCAGAGAAGCAATAAGATTGATTAACAGGCTTTAGACTCAACAAACCACAATGAAAGGCAGATAGCCAAACAGTTACGACTTAGAAAATTCATAATCAGGGCCAGGACTGCAACAGTATGGGGGTGCTGATGAAATGATGCTGAGGCTGCATATCTGCTAAAAATCTGCTGTGATCAATACTAAGGCCAATGTTGAAAGAGTTAATTTAGGACCTGCTAAAAATTCATGAGTAACGTAATAATCAAAAGCCTTTCAGGGGCTCCTGGGTGGCTCAGTGGGTTAAAGCCTCTGCCTTCGGCTCAGGTCATGATCCCCTGGTCCTGGGATCGAGCCCCGCATCCGCATCCGGCTCTCTGCTCAGCAGGGAGCCTGCTTCCCCTTCTCTCTCTGCCTGCCTCTCTGCCTAACTGTGATCTCTGTCTGTCAAATAAATAAATAAGTAAAATCTTAAAAAAAAAAAAAGCCCTTTCATTAATTTGGAACGGGGAAGTGATTTTCAGCCAGTTATATTCTACATGTGTGCTGGCTTCCTCTGAGAAATATAATGAACCCATTTTACTGAGTATATTTAGCAGCTCAGTGGTCTAGACAGATATTTATCTTCTCTGAATCTGTGTTCAGAGATGGTGTTATCAGATGAGTAACTTATTGTGAAGGTCAGATTAGAAGTCACATTATTGGAGATTTTAGGTTCTCCTCCTCTGTGGCTGATGAAATGATAACTTGTTTCTTTTGTACTAGAATGACTTAACTAAACCATGTTAGTTTTTGACAACTGGTTCTCCCCATTACTAGTTTAAGGGTTCTTCAGTGAGACCTGATTTATTTTATCTTCTGTCCTTTCCTGATGTAGTTCAAGGTTATATATAATGGAGACAGCATAGTATAGAGAAAAGTCTGGGGATTAAAGGCCGAGGGTCTAGTTTAAATCCTTATTCTGTAATCTAGTGTAAGCTAAGTAATTAAACTCTGAAGATGATGATGACGACGATGACGATGACGACGACGACGGTGATGATGGAGAGAAGAGCTCACATGTCCTCAGGACTAAGTCTCAGACAACATCTTATTACTAATTCCTCACGTATCACCCTCATTTTATGAATGAGCAAACCAAAACTTAAAAAGTTTCTATGAGGGGTGCCTGGGTGGCTCAGTGGTTAAAGCCTCTGCCTTCAGCTCAGGTCATGATCTCAGGGTCCTGGGATCGAGTCCCGCATCGGGCTTTCTGCTAGGCAGCAAGCCTGCTTCCTCCTCTCTCTGTCTGCCTGCCTCTCTGCCTACTTGTGATCTTTGTCTGTCAAATAAATAAATAAAATCTTAAAAAAAAAAAAGTTTCTATGACTTACCAAATTAACCAGTATTGGAAACAGCTAGTAATTCAAACCCACAAAATCCGATTCTAGGTGTGCCTTAAACTAGTTAGCTAAGGGTGTGCCTTGGGCTCAGGTCATGATCTCAGGGTCTGGATTGAGCCCCCAGTTGGGCTCTCTGCTCAGCAGGAAGTCTGCTTCTCCCTCTGCCCCTCCCCCTGTTCATGTTCTCTCTCTCTCTCTTTCAAATAAATAAATAAAATCTTTTGTAAAAAAGCTGATTCTTTTTTTTTTAATTTATTTATTTGTCAGAGAGAGAGAGAGAGAGCGAGCACACAAAGCAGGCAGAGTGATAGGCAGAGGCAGAGGGAGAAGCAGGCTCCCTGCGGAGCAAGGAGCCTGATGTGGGACTCGATCCCAGAACGCTGAGATCATGACCTGAGCTGAAGGCAGAGGCTTTAACCACTGAGCCACCCAGGCACCCCTCATAGAAACTTTTTAAGTTTTGGTTTGCTCATTCATAAAATGAGGGTGATACGTGAGGAATTAGTAATAAGATGTTGTCTGAGACTTAGTCCTGAGGACATGTGAGCTCTTCTCTCCATCATCACCGTCGTCGTCGTCATCGTCGTCGTGAGCTGAAGGCAGCCGCTTAACCAACTGAGCCACCCAGGCGTCCCAAAAAATTGATTCTTTATAGATCCTGGATATCAACCTTTTGTCTGTACTGTCATTTGCAAATATCTTCTCCCATTCCGTGGGTTGCCTCTTTGTTTTGTTGATTGTTTCCTTTGCTGTAAGTTCATTTTCACTTTTGTTTCCTTTGCCTTTGGAGACATATCTTGAAAGAAGTTGCTGTGGCTGATATCAAAGAGGTTACTGCCTATGTTCTCCTCTAGGATTCTGCTGGATTCCTGTCTCACATTGAGGTCCTTTATCCATTTTGAGTTTATCTGTGTGTATGGTGTAAGAGAATGGTCGAGTTTCATTCTTCTACATATAGCTGTCCAATTTTCCCAGCACCATTTATTGAAGAGACTGTCTTTTTCCCACTGTGTATTTTTTCCTGCTTTGTTGAAGATTATTTGACCATAGAGTTGAGGGTCCATATCTGGGCTCTCTACTCTGTTCCACTGGTCTATGTGTCTGTTTTTACACCAGTACCATGATCACAGCTTTGTAGTAAAGCTTGAAATCAGGTAACGTGATGCCCCCAGTATTGTTTTTCTTTTTCAACATTTCCTTAGCAATTTGGGGTCTCTTCTGATTCCATACAAATTTTAGGATTATTTGCTCCAGCTCTCTGAAAAATACTGGTGGAATTTTGATCGGAATGATATTAAAAGTATAGATTGCTCTAGGCAGTATAGACATTTTAACAATGTTTATTCTACTGATCCAAGAGCATGGAATGGTCTTCCATCTTTTTTTGTCTTCTTCAATTTCATTCATGAGTGTTCTGTAGTTCCTCGAGTACAGATCCTTTACCTCTTTGGTTAGGTTTATTCCCAGGTATCTTATGATTCTTGGTGCTATAGTAAATGGAATCAATTCTCTAATTTCCCTTTCTGTATTTTCATTGTTAGTGTATAAGAAAGCCACTGATTTCTGTACATTGACTTTGTATCCTGCCACATTACTGAATGGTTGATATCCAGGATCTATAAAGTACTTCTCAAACTCAACACACACAAAACAGATAATCACATCAAAAAATGGGCAGAAGATATGAACAGACACTTCTCCAATGAAGACATACAAATGGCTATCAGACACATGAAAAAATGTTCATCATCACTAGCCATCAGGGAGATTCAAATT
>PISX010030613.1:0-17377 GCA_004024625.1 Mellivora capensis | reverse complement strand
TTCCTCAAGAAGTTAAAAATAGAGCTTCCCTATGACCCTGCAATTGTGCTACTGGGTATTTACCCCAAGGATACAGATGTGGTGAAAAGAAGGGCCATCTGTACCCCAATGTTTATAGCAGCAATGGCCACGGTCGCCAAACTGTGGAAAGAACCAAGATGCCCTTCAACAGATGAATGGATAAGGAAGATGTGGTCCATATACACTATGGAGTATGATGCCTCCATCAGAAAGGATGAATACCCGACTTTTGTAGCAACATGGATGGGACTGGAAGAGATTATGCTGAGTGAAATAAGTCAAGCAGAGAGAGTCAATTATCATATGGTTTCACTTATTTGTGGAGCATAACAAATAACATGGAGGACATGGGGAGATGGAGAGGAGAAGGGAGTTGAGGGAAATTGGAAGGGGAAGTGGACCATGAGAGATTATGGACTCTGAAAAACAACCTGAGGGGTTTTGAAGGGGCGGGGGGGTGGGAGGTTAGGGGAGCCAGGTGGTGGGTATTATGGAGGGCACGCATTGCATGGAGCACTGGGTGTGGTGCAAAAACAATGAATACTGTTACGCTGAAAAGAAACTTTAAAAATTAGGTATTTGTAGTGTCAGTTCATTGTTTTGTTGTTGTTGTTGTTGTTTGTTTTGTTTTGTTTTTGTTTTTTAATGTAGTGGAAGTGCCTGGCAAGCTTTGATCGCCTAGACACCCTTTTGGAAGGGGACTGTCCAATAAGCATATCACCAGCACATGCCTAGTTAAAGAGAAAGGCCACCTCCCGCAACTGAGGCTCCTTCGTTTTAGAGATCTTAGATGATTTCACTAGTTTTTTTTTTTTCTTCTCACACTTTTAATTCCTGCTTTTATGCTTAAAATTCATCAGTAGAGTGAGACTGCAAAATCTTAAGCCTCCACATTCGACCCCAATTAAAGAGAACCTGGGGTGCCTGGGTGGCTCAGTTGGTTAAGTGTCTGCCTTTGGCTCAGGTCATGATCTCATGGTCCTGGGATCAAGTCCCGCAACAGGCTCTCTGCTCAGCGGGAAGTCTGCTTCTCCCTCTCCCACTCCCCCTGCTGTGTTCCCTCTCTCACTGTCTCTCTCTCTCTCTCTCTCTCTGTCAAATAAATAAAATCTTTAATTAAAAAAAAAAAAAAAACCCTAGGTCCATAGGTACACTCTCTCTCCTCATAATCTTGCTCCGTGTCCCTGGGTGTGTGTAATTTTCAGGCCTCATCAGTAAAACCTTGATTTTTTTCCAAAGTTTCCTCATGGTGGTTGTTCAAGGGTGTCTTGCAATCATAACCACAAGGGCCAGTCCAACCATGACCTTGGTTATTGATAGGCTGAGACTACACAACATCGTGTTCTATGACAACCATCATTACTTAAGTTACAACTCAAAAGCAATAATGCCCAAATTGAAGCCAGAATCTAAATCTGGCTACTCACTTGTAAAACCAAAGCTTAATTGTAGGATTGAACAGCAAGTTTGCTAGGAAAGTTAGTAAATATTAGTTAATGAAGTAGTAAAATATTTGGATTAAGCATTGGGCATGAGATTAAATTCAAGGGTGGGGTAAGGGCTTGCAATGATTGGCTTGCAATGATTTGAGAACATTCATTTTTCATGTTAAGTAATACATATCAATAAAGGCTAAAAGTTGAATGCTACCCCATAGCACCACCTCCAAAAAGGATAAAAGCAACCCAAGAAATAAAAATACATCAAAACTTACTATTTCACAATTACCTTAACAAATGTCTTGCAAAAGATCTGAAAGCTAAGAATTGAGAACAGTTACCTAAATGGGGTATGAGTGGACATGCCTGCAAGGTAGAGAACTTCTCAATCAAGGGTGGGCCAGAGGGACTTCAAATCTTGTTACTATAGTTCAGACTTGGTTTGATTTTCCTGCAGTCTTTGTTCCTTTAATCTGATGAGCATGAGGGAACAAAATAATAGAAATATTTGGCTACACTGAATTTGGTTTATTAAAATTAGGCACCTTGACACATTAGAGTGGAACCATTCCTGTCGTGACATACTCCTTCCCTTGAAATGATCATCTGAACAACAGTGAACAACATAACACATCTTCTGTATGAGCAAGTGCTGGTTGTTGACTTTGATAAAGTAACCGCTTACGTTGAACTTATATTGTTCCAGAGTGATCTCACTAAGTATTTCAGATGAATCCTAGCAAGCACATACTGCTAATATCCATTTCACAGATGGTGCAGCTAAGGTAGAGAAAGGTGACGTAAGTTGTCCAAGGACCCAGAGCTAGTCAGCGACCAAGCTGGGATTCAAAAACCGGGCTGTTCAGAGCTTAGTTTCTTAATCACTATTTCGCTATGATTGTAATAATCTATTGGCAAATACATTTATCATTCATTCTCCCATCCAGTAGTTGTATGTTGAATGCTTCCTATATCCCACCCAATTGTGCTGGGCATTGTAGATAGAAAAATAAGACTAGAACCCTTCCCTGAAAGTAGAATCCAGTGAACAATTTCTCCTTAGCCTTAACTTCATGATAAACCACTTAAGCTTTTAAGTTTACCCTGTTCCAAAGTCCCCAGCCAACTCTCCCAGATCTCAGATTTGTATTTTTTTTAAAGTCTTACTAAATACAAAAGGAAAGGTATTATATTAAAAGCATATATTAAAAGATAATATTAAAGGTATATATAAATATATATACCTTTAAATATAAATATGTTTAATATATATTAAACACATTTTAATTTTAATTTTATTAAATTAAATTTAATAAATGAAAATTAAAATTTTCATTTTAATATATACCTTTAAATATAAATATGTTTAATATATATTAAACACATTTAATATATATTAAACATATATATATTTAAAGGTATATATTAAAATGAAAGAATTTATATAATTGTCAGGCAAAATTGTGATTTTCCCAAAGCTTTTCTATATTCTTAATAAAAATTACTTTCTCAAAGATGGCACATAAATCATAAAGTTGATTTAGTCAGTTGATCTTTCTTTAAATTTTATCTTAATTCCAGTAGAGTTCACATACAGTGTTCTATCAGGTTCGGGGGTACAATACAGTGATTCAGACGAGATCGGGCGTGTTCAGGGTGGTAGGGCCGTAGACCGATACAGTGATTCAGTAATTCCATATGTTACTCAGTGCTCATCATAAGTGCACTCCTAATCCTTTCACCTGTTAAAGTCCCCTGCTGTTGCTGTATTACTATCAATTATTTCCTTTGTTTGTTATTCACTGCTTTACATATGGCTACTCCCACGTTGGGTACATAAACACTTAAAATTGCTGTATCTTCTTATTGGATTGTTCCCTTTCTGATTATGTAGTGTCCTGCCTTGTCTCTTAAAAAGTCTCTTTTGTGCAATATTAGTATTGCTACCCTGGTTTTCTCTTCACTTCCATTTTCAGGATCAATGCTTTTCCATCCCTTCACTTTCAATCTGCATGTGTCTGTAGGTCTGAAATAAGTCTCTTGCAGGCAGCATATAGATGGGTCTTTTAAAATGGATTTACTTATTATTTAATTATTTTTATTAATATATAATGTATCATTTGCCCCAGGGGTACAGGTCTGTGAATCATCAGGTTTACACATTTCACAGCACTCACTGTAGCACACGCCCTCCCCAATGTCCCTAACCCAGACACCCCATCCCTACCACCCAAACCCCCAACAACCCTCAGTTTGTTTTGTGAGATTAAGAGTCTCTTATGATTTGTCTCCCTCTAGATGGGTCTTTTTTAAATCTATTCTGTCACCCTATGTCTTTCGATTGAAGTATTTAGTCCATTTACATATCAAAATTATTGAAAGGTATGTACCTATTGCCATTTTGTTACTTTATGGTGATTTTGTAGTGCTTTTCTGTCCCTTTCTTCTCTTGCTCTCTTCTCTCATAGTTTGCTGTCTTTCTTTAGTGAAATACTTGGATTTCTATTTTTTGCGTATTATTACTGGTTTTTGTTTTGTGGTTACCATTAAGCTTATGTATAACCTCTTATGCAGATAGCATATGATGTCCCATATTTTGTGAAACCCTTGACTAATTTTTATAGATATACTTAATTTTACCGATTTTGTGTTACTGGTTTTCTTACTCCTGCTTGTGGTCTTTACTTTCCACTCAGAGTCCCATTTAACATTTCTTATAAGGCTTGTAGTGGTGAATTCCTTTAACTTCTGATTATCTGAGAACCTCTTTATCTCTCCTCCTATTCTGAATGGTAGCCTTGCTGGATAGAGTATTCTTGGTTGCAGATTTTGTCTTTTCAGCATTTTAAATGTATCTTGCCACTTCTTTCTGGCCTATAAAGGGTCTGCTAAAAATCAGCTGATAGCCTTACGCAATTTCCCTTGTACATAAACTTTTCTATTGCTGATTTTGAAATTCTCTTTACTATCACTATTTTTTTTAAGATTTTATTTATTTATTTGACAGAGATCACAAATAGGCAGAGAGGTAGGCAGAGAGAGAGAGGAGGAAGCAGGCTCCCGCTGAGCAGAGAGCTCAATCCCAGAACCCTGAGATCATGACCTGAGCTGAAGGCAGAGGCTTTAACCCACTGAGCCACCCAGGTGTCCCTACTATCACTATTTTTTGCTTATAGTTAGTGTCTTGGTGTGGACTTCTTGGGTTGATTTTGTTGGGGGTCCTTTGTGCCTCTTGGACCTGGACTTCTGTTTCCTTCTCCAGATTCAGGACATTTTCAGCTATTAGTTCTTCAAATCAGTTTTCTGTCCCTTTTCTCTTTCTTCTGTTTCTGGGATCCCTATGATGCAAATGATGTTATTACACTGCTTTTGGTGTTACCAAGTTCCCTTAAGCTCTTTTCACTTTTTTATTAATCATTTTTCTCTCTCTTGTTTGGCTTGATTACTTTCCAGTACTCTGTCCTCTAGGTCACTGATTTGTTCTTCAGCTTCCTCTGATCTATTGATTGCCTGAAGTGTACTTTCCATTTCAGTCTTTGAGTTCTCTGGTTCTTCAAGTGTTCTCTTTGTTGAGGGCCTCACTGAGGTCTTCCATTCTTAAGTCCATTGAGTATCTTTATGACCACTACTTTAAATTCTGTATCAGGCATATTGCTTATTTCCATTTTGCTTAGCCATTGAGCTCTGATTTTTGTCCTGTTCTTCCATGTGGATGTATTTCTCTGTCTCCCTATTTTGTCTAACTCTGTGTCTGTTTCTATATATTAGGAAAGTCAGCTCTGTCTCCTGCTCTTGAAAATAGTGGCTTTATGAAAGCTGGTCTTGCAGTGCAATGCTGCCTGTTCGCCAGAGCCTGGCACTTCAGGGATGTCTTGTGTGCCCCCTGCTGTTTTGGCTGGCCTGTATTTTGCCATCATTACAGTCATCTATAGTGGTTCTCTTTGCTTATTGTGTGCAGGGTTTTGTCCCTGTGTTGTTAGTGGGTCAGTCTGAGTCAGGACTTGAGTCAGAGCACACATTTGCCAGAGCTCCAGACGCACTGAACCACTCGGAGCCCTCCCTGTGTCCTTCCCTGAGAAACTTCCATGGTGGGGGGGGCTTGTGGCCAGACAAGATGTCTGCCTCCAGCCCACTGTGGGGGCTCCAGTCAGACAGGTGTGTCTGGTTATCTTCCCCTCTCCCTGGGGCAGGAGTCCCTTTAGAGGGGTACTGGCCCCTATCCGGGCTGCTTACACACTGCCACGATTGTGGCTTTGCTTTGGAGGGAAGCCTGCCAAGGACTTGTTGGAGGATGTATCTGCAGGAGGACACAGGGGTGGGTGACGTGGTGCCAGTAAGGTCTGCGTAGGTCCACTCCATGAGAGGCTTTGTAGCTGCCTGGGAAACCTGCCAAGGCTGGCTGGGTCTTGAATTTCACAGGGGTGGGGCAGGCAATTAGCAAGCTAGGTGGAGAGCGTTGGTACTGTGCTTGTTCCCATGGGTGCCTGTGTATCTAGGCTTGGGGGTGAGGGAGAGAAACGGCACTTAGCAGCTCCTTTGGTCTTGGAGAAGTCCCTTAAAGATCCTTGCCTCTCTAGCACATGCTCTGAGATTTTTTTTTTTAAGATTTTATTTATTTATTTGACAGACAGAGATCTCAAGTAGGGGGAGAGGCAGGCAGAGAGAGAGAGAGAGAGGAGGAAGCAGGCTCCCCACTGAGCAGAGAGCCCGACGTGGGGCTCGATCCCAGGACCCCGGGACCATGACCTGAGCCAAAGGCAGAGGCTTTAAGCCACTGAGCCACCCAGGCGCCCCGCCCTGAGATTATTAAATCTTGCAGTATACTCGGGCATTTTTCACACTGCTAGTTCTGTGATATATCTCAGCGGGGCTGTTTGTTGTGGTGTCTTTTCTAAGAGCAGGGATTCCCTTTCCTATAGCCTTCCTGCTCTCCCAAAGCCAAGCTTACCGATTTTTAATATTCCAGGTGTTAAGCCCCATTGATTGCCCCCTCTGGTTTTCAAAGCCAAATGTTACCAGAATTTGTCCTTCCGGCCTGAGTTCCTCACCCTGGGGTACCTGGCATTTTCCTCTCTCCCCTCTGCACCAAGGGCATTCCTCCCTCTCGTGGATAGTCCTATAGGTCTGTTTGTCTCCTGATGGTGTCTCCACACTTCCCTACCCTCTTTGAGGTAGCCCCCTCTCTTTCATGTAGCCATTTAGCTATTTAGAGTCTCCTCTGCCAGTCTTCAGATCATTTCCTGGTTTATTTACACTGATGCAGCTCTTACCTAGTTTTATCTATGGGGACAAGGTAAGCCCAGGATCCTAATATTCCACCACCTTCTGTGGAAGCCCTTCTTGGCTGATACTCAGTTAATAACTCAGTTTGGTCTTTGTGAGCATTTTTTTTACATTATTACAATGTTTTGTATGTGTTAAATTAACATTCTATTGGCCTCTATTTAATTTTATGTGCTCACTACAGAAAAAATCTTAAGAGTAGATTATTGAAAGGAAGGGAAGTAATAAAACCAGTAACATAAATACTTCAACTCAAAGTAATTTTTAAACAACGTGAAGAGCTTCTTTTCAAACATCTGTGAATGTGGTGATTTTATGCAATTAAGTAAAAAAGTATAAAAATGCAATAAAGCCATGAATCTCTCATAATTAAATTTTATGGCATCAGTAATCTACTTGTCCTATGGGTATTATTTTTTATGAGATTTTTGTCAAATATGCAGTAGAAGAAAAATATCTGATGTCTGTATTTCCTTCACTTCTGGTGATAGGCTCTGGCCACAAGAGTAGACATATGGTTCTGGCTTGATGATCAAGATCATTTATCCTCCTGGCCACTGGTGCTGGTTCCAACATGGACATGTAACCCAAGCTGGGACAACCAGAGTCTTCTGGGTTTTATCTCTATATAGACACTAGGAGAGCGTTCTGTTCCTCTGGGATTACAAGTCACAAGGACATGTAACCTTTTTCAGCTGTCACATGTAAAGATCCCACCTGAAAATCAAACCAACACAGAAACACAGGGCTGAGAGGCAACAAGAGGAGACCGAGAACTAACATTGTACTTTCAGCATCTGGATGCAACATCCCTTGACTTTTCTACCTTTTCTGCATTTTCCAGTTATATGAGTCAATACATTCCTTCCCATCCCTCATTAGGTATTTTGAGGTGGATTTTTATCACCTGTTAAAAAAAAGGGGGGGGGAGTTCTATATAACACAAGTCAAAGCCGTCAGAGATTTTTATACTTGTCATACTAAGCACAGTCCCCCCGCCCCCGCTAAAGCAATCTTTTTTTTTTTCTCTAGAGCAAGAACAGAATATTGCCTTCCAGTACAAATCTGATGAATTCTGTCAATGAAGTCAAAGGAAAGGCTAGAATTACCAAGCTATCACTCAGCATTGCACTCCTCCAAATGAGAAAATGTCTAAGTTAGACCACTGATAAGTTTACAAAGCCAATCATGAGTTAATGACAAACACGGTTAGTGCTAAATCAAAGGGAACTGTTGGCAAAATTCTTTCATCAAATGATACTGCTGTACAAATATGTCAATAACATACAATGTGAATTGAAAGGTGTGTACTAGAACACATTTTGCTTTGTAGTAGGTTGAAGTGATTGATAGTGTAGAGTATGAGTAAGTTGTTGGCATCTGTGCGTGTTTTTAAGATGGAAGCTCTTGATTTTTTTGCTTCTGGTTTTCATTGAAAACTCATACTTTAGAGGAAGAATTTTCATGTACATTATTTTGTGAACCGTGGTGTAGAATGGAAAGAAGCTTTGGGATTTCTCCTGCTGGAGCAGGAGCTCTGTCTGCAGCACGACTTCGACCTGAAGCCAATTCACTTGTTGTTTTATTAACAGAACAGTTTTTAAACCATGTGCTTCCTAATGTTGATTCATTATGGAAGAAAATAAGGAACTCATGTCATTATCTGTTACTGAACAACTGAGACTATTTCATTTCAGAGGGTTGGGCAAAGAAATGACATGCTCTTGGTTTCCACATTGAAGTTTATTTGCTATAAAGGAAAAGAACATACATCAGGAATTTGTGTGTGTGGTAAAATACACATAGCATGAAATTTACCATCTTAACAATTATTGAATGTACATTTTGGTAGCCTTAAGTATATTCACTTTGGTGTGCAATATATCTCTAGAAACTTAATCTTACAATACTAAAACTATACCCACCAAACATTAATCCCCCCTCCCCTCAACATTGGATAGTTGCCTTTGTACTTTGTTTTCATGATTGTGACTACTTTAGAAACTTCATATGAGTGGAATCATGCCATCTTTGTCTTCTATTGACTGGCTTATTTTGCTTAGTATAATGTCCTCCACATTTATCCATGTTGTAGCGTGTGACAGAATCTCCTTTTTAAAGACCATATTGTATGTTTATACATACATAGAAAGACCCATTGTATGTATATACCACATTTTCTTTATCTGTTCATGTATTGATGAACATTTGGGTTGTTGCCATATCTGGACTATCCTTATTAACGCTGTAGTGAACATGGGAAGGCATATTATCTCTTCGGAAACCTGATTTCAGTTCCTTTGGCTATCCAGAAGTAGAATTGTTGGGTTATATGGTAAATCTGTTTTTAACTCCTTGAGGAGCCCCCATATAGTTTTCCATAATAATTGTACCACTTTCTGTTCACGCCAATGGTACACAAAAGTTCCAATTTCTCCACATCCTCACCAATACTCGCTATTTTCTGTTCTTAGGATCGTGGTCATCCTGTCATGTGAGGCGGTTTCTTATTGTGTGTGGGTTGTTCTTTTTAAAAATTTTTTCTTTACTGAAGTATAATTGACATAAATATTATGTTGATCTCAGGTGCATGACTGTATGCTGTGCTTACCGCCAGTGTGCTGCCATCTGTCACCAGGCAGCCCTAGTACAGACCCTTTGGCTCCATTCCCTGTGCTGTGCCTTTTATAGGCACATATATTCCCATAACTTATTCCCAAACTGAAAGCCTGTATCTCCCACTACTTTTCACTCATTTTGCTCATCTGCCATCTATCACCCCTCTGACAACCATTAGTTTGTTCTCTTTATGGTGTGTTTCTGCTTTTTATTCTTTTTCATTGTTTTGTTTTTTAGACTCCACATATAAGTGAAATCATAGGGTATTTGTCTTTTTCAGTCTGAATTATTTCATTTAGCAAAATACCCTCTAGGCCCATCCATGTTGTTGCAAATGGCAAGATCTCGTTCTTTCTTATGGCTGAGTAACATTCCTGTGTGTGTGTGTGTGTGTGTGTATGTGTGTGTACTGTGCGTGCGCACAAATGTGTGTATCACATCTTTATCCATTTATCTATTAATGGAGATGTTGCTTCCATATCTTCGATATTAAAAAAGCTGCAATATACATAGGGGTGCACATATCTTTTTTGAAAGTGTTTTTATTTTCTTTGGGTACATACCCAGAGTGGAATTACTGGATCAGGATATTTCTACTCTTTTTTTTTAATTTTTTTAAGGAAAATCCATACTGCTTTCTACAGTGTCTGCATCAATTTACATTACCCCCAACAGTGCGTTGAGGTTTCTTTTTCTCCATGTCCTCACCAACACTTACTTTTTCCTTTTTTTTTTTTTTTTTAAATTCTAGTCATTTCGACAGGTGTAAGGGGATAGCTCACTGTGGTGTCGATTTTCATTTGCCTGAAGATGAGTGATGTTGAGCATCTTTTCATGGGTATGTTGTCATTTGTGTGTCTTCTTGGGAGAAACGTCTATTCAAGTCCTTTGCCCAATTGTTAAGTAGGTATTTCTTTTGATACTGAGTTATATTTCCTTATATGTTCTACATATCAAACTTTTATCAGCTATGTGATTTGCAATTACTTTTTCCCATTCTGTGGGCTGTCTTTTCATTCTGTTGATTCCTTTGACATGCAGAAGTTTTTAAATTTGGTGCATCCTAACAAAAAATAAATAAAATAAATTTGGTATGGTCCCATTTATTTTTTTTTTTTTATTTTGTTGCCTATGCTTTTTTTTTCTTTTTTTTTGGTCATATCAGAGAAATCATTGCCAAGCTTAATGTTCTAAGCTTTTTTCCCCCCTATGTTTTCTTCTAAGGTTTGAATAATTTTAGACATTTTATTAGGTCTTTGTCCATTTTGTGTTAACTTTTGTATTTGGTATAAGGTAAGGGTCCAACCTAATTCTTTTGCATGTGAATATCCAGTTTTTGGGCACCATTTGCTGAGAAGACCATCCTTTCCCTATTTGTAGGCTTGACATCCTTGTTGAAAATCATTTTACCATATATGCAAGGGCTTATTTTTGGGTCTTGTATCCTGTTCCATTGGTTTATGAATCTATTTTTTATGCCCATATCATATCCTCTGATTAACTGTTGCTTTGTAATATCATTTTGAAATTGGACAGTCTGAGACCTCTAACTTTATTCTTCTATTTCAAATTTGTTTAGGTTATTTAGGATCCCTTGAGATTCCATATTAATTTTAAGATATTTTTTATTTATGCAAGAAAAATGTCACTGGAACTTTAATAAGGATTGCATTTGTAGATTGCCTTGGGTAGTATGAACATTCTAACAATATTGTCTTCCAGTCTACAACTATGGGATGTCTTTGCATCTATTTGTACCTTCTTCACTTTCTTTTAGCAATGTTTTATATTTTTCCGTGTACAAGTCTTTCACCTCCTTGGTTAAGTTTATTCCAAAGTATTTTATTCTTTCTAATGTTGTAGTAAATGAGATTTTTTTCTTAATTTCCTTTTCAAATTAGTATTCGCTATAGAAATGCAACTAATTTCCAAGTGTTGATTTTGTGTCCTGCAAATTAGCTAAATTTAGTAGTTCCAACAATTCTTTTGTGGAACCCTTAGGATTTTCTAAATATAAGATTCTGTCCTATGCAAACAGAGACTTTTACTTTTCTGATTTGTATATCCCTTATTTCTTTTTCTCATTTAATTTCTTTGTCTAGAATTTCCACCACTACTCGAATAGTTTTGTGAATTGTGCTACAAGCCCTTGTTTTGTTCCTGATCTTAGAGGAAAATCTCTTTCTTTCCCTATTGAATTTTTGTTGGCTGTGGGCTTTTATATACAGCTTTTATTATTTTGGGGTAATTTCTTCTATTCCTTGTTTTTTTAAATGTTTTTATTGTAAAAGGATATAGAATTTAATTTTTTTTTCTGCATTGATTAAAATGATGTGGCTTTTGACATTTTGTCAGTGTGGTACATTACATTGATTTTTTAATCTGCTGAACTATCCTTGTTTCCAGACGTAAACTCCACTCAGTCACAAAGTACCATCCTTTCAATGTGCTGATGAATTTACTTTGTTAATATCTTGTTTAAGGTTTTTGAATCAAGGGCGCCTCGGTGGTTCAGTTGTTAAGCATTTGCCTTTGGCTCAGGTCATGGTCCCAGGGTCCTGGGACCGAGGCCCACGTTGGGCTCCCTGCTCAGCGGGAAGCCTGCTTCTCCCTCTCCCACTCCCCCAGCTTGTGTTCCCTCTCTCGCTGTGTCTCTCTCTGTCAAATAAATAAATAAAATCTTTTTGAAAAAAAGATTTTTGTGCATCAATATTCATCAGGGATATTGGTCTACAGTTTTCTTTTTGTGTCTTTGTCTGGGTTTTGTATTGAAGTAATGGCCTCACAGAATGCGTTAGTCAGTATTCCCTCCTCTTCTATTCTTTGTAAGAGTTTGGGAAGGATTGATGTTAATTATTCTTTAAATGTTTGGTAGAATTCTCCAGTGAAGCCATCTGGTCCTGGGATTTTCTTTGTTGGGAGGTTTTTTGATTACTGCTTCAATCTCTTTCTTGCATTAAATGTAGTTATATATTTTCAGATTCATTCTTTCTTCTTGAGTCAGGCTTGGTAGGTTACATGTTTCTAGGAATTCATCCATTTCTTTTGGATTGTCCAATTGGTTGGCATATAATTGTTCATAAACTTCCCTTTTGTAGCACTTTTGCAACATCCCAGAAGTCTCAATATTTTGTGTGTTTATTCTCACTTGTCTCCAAATATTTTCTAAATTTTATTTCTTCTTTGACCTATCAATTAGGAGTGCATGGTTTAATTTCCACATATTTAAGAATTTTTCTGTTTTCCTTATGCTAATGATTTCTAGTTTTATTCCATTGTGTATACCTGGGTTCTTGAAACAGGCCTAATAATACCAGTAAAGGATGTTTTTACCATTTCAAATGGCTTACTCAAGTCTTATATATTAGCAATATAGTCAATATCTGCAATTACCTGAAACTACAACTTCAAGGCCAAAACATTATAAAATATGTAGATACTGGGATTTTTTTTTTTTAAAGACTGAGCTGGAAGTCTTTAAATGTCTTAAAAGTCAAGAGTTTGATGCTTAACAACATTTGATGATTTCTTTTACTCACCATAAAATTAATATCACTGGCTTATTTTTAAAAATATAGCCAAATACACAACACATTAAATATATATATGTATGTATGTATGTGTATGTATGTATATATGTGTATGTATGTATACACACACACATTATATATATATATATATATACACACACAATCTCCAGAGGCAAATGCAAGCAAATATCATGCTGTCAGTATAGTGCCACTCGGTGCATGTGTCTACTGAACACTTGAAATGTGATTACTGCAACCAAGGAGCTAATTTTTAATGAAACAGTCACTTATGGGGGCACCTGGGTGGCTCAGTGGGTTAAGCCTCTGCCTTCGGCTCAGGTCATGATCCCAGGGTCCTGGGATAGAGCCCCGCATTGGGCTCTCTGTTCGGCGGGGAACCTGGCTCTCCCCCATCTCTGCCTACCTCTCTGCCTACTTGTGATCTCTGTCAAATAAATAAATAAAATCTTAACAACAACAACAAAAAACCAGTCACGTGTGGCTTGTGGCTATTCTGTGATATGGTGCCGCTGTAGCATAAGAGAAGTGGTAGTCATTATTTTGTACTAATTGGTCACACTTTCATTAGGACATGTGAGATGGGGTGGAAGTCATGTTGTAGAGTGAGTGACATAAGACAAACTTCAGTGTTTCCGGAGAAGAACCATGATAAGACCAGACACTTTGTCCTATTAGAAATTGGAATTAAGGAATTTGAAGTGGCCTTGGGGAGGGGAAATACTAAGTCATGTAAGCAGGTAAGTGTACATTAGCTGGAAGAATAGATTTATTTTGAAAGTTTCCTTTAGGGGCACCTGGCTGGCTCATTCAATAGGGCATGTGACTCTTGATCTTGGGGCTGTGAATCCAAGCCTCATGTTGGGTATTACTTAAATAAAAAACCTTAAAAAGTTTCCTTTAAAAAGAATTAGGACTAGTAGGTAACTTGATACAAGAAAGAGCTTTCTTTTTTTAAGATTTTATTTATTTATTTGACAGAGAGCAAGATCACAAGTAGGCAGAGAGAAAGGGGGAAGCAGGCTCCCTGGTGCTCGATCCCAGCACCCTGCGATCATGACCTGAGCTGAAGGCAGATGCTTAACCCACTGAGCCACCCAGGCGCCCCACAAGAAAGAGCTTTCTCATGTGTGTTCCCTCCTCCTCGAGAGGACCCCTGACCATGGCACCATTGCTCTATTACATGTTCACTTCTTACCGAGAAGCACATTCCAGACAAAGGAATCATCCTGGAGTAACAACAGTTCTACTCTTCACACTTCGAACATGTTAATGGGAAGAGTACATGCTCTCACGCTGAAAAGAATATTTAGAGATAAAGTTTATAAAATCATTTCCGGTCCTCTGGAGGGGATCTCACCTCATACCTCTAGGGTCTGCAAGAATCAGTGTTTCAGGATCTGTATGTTGACATAATATTTAGTTTCTCTCAATGCATTTGTGCATTTTGACTGTGGTCTCTGACTCTTACTGGAATCCAAAGGACAACTGGTTCTAGAAAATTCTAAATAATTTCTTACAAGAAGACTTCTTTTTTGATTCCACCAAGTTTTCTCCTACAGATCACATTTTCTCTAAACTTAAATTATTTAGACTATTCATTTCTGGGCCATGCATTTTTTTCAACTGAATTATGAATGATGATCTGCTATTCTGTCACTACACTCAGCATTGAAGACATTCCTTCACGTTTGGTTTCTTCTTCTGTGCAGCATTATTCACAATTGCCAAAAAGTGGAAACATCCATCAACAGGTGATGTCCATCAAAAGATGATGGATAAACAATGTCGAGTATACATCGTATGAAATGTTACTCAGTCTTTTTTTTTTATTTCATTTCAGCGTAACAGAATTCATAGTTTTACAACACACCCAGTGCTCTGTGCAATGCGTGCCCTCCATAATACCCACCACCTGGCTCCCCCAAACTCCCACCCCCCACCCCTTCAAAACCCTCAGGTGGTTTTTCAGAGTCCATAGTCTCCCATGGTTCATCTCCCCCACCCAATTTCCCTCAACTCCCTTCTACTCAGTCTTAAAGAAAAAGGAAATTCTGACACAGGCAAAATCATGGATAAACCTTGAGGACATTATATTGAATGAAATCAGTGGGTACAAAAGACAAATATTGTTGGGGCACCTGGGTGGCTCAGTGGGTTAAGCCTCTGCCTTCGGCTCAGGTCATGATCTCAGGGTCCTGGGATCGAGCCCCGAGTTGGCCTCTCTGTTCAGCGGGGAGCCTGCTTCCCCCCGCCGCCGCCCCTCTGTCTGCCTCTCTGCCTACTTGTGATCTCACTCTCTGTCATATAAATAAATAAATAAATAATAAATAAATAAAATCAGTATTAAGAAAGACAAATATTGTATAACTCCACTTATATGAGCTACCTAGAATAGTGTAATTCACAGAGATAGAGTAGGATGGTGATTGCCAGGTGTGGTGGGATAAAGGAGAATGAGGAGTTAGTTTAAGGACAGAGTTTCTGTTTGGGATGATGAAAGGTTGTACAATATTGTGAATGTATCTGAATTGCACAGCCACTGAATTATACACTTAAAAATGGTTTAAACGGTAATTTTTATGTTATGTATATTTTACTGTATTTTTAAGAATTTCATTTCTTCATACTTGAACTGCATATAACCTTATAATGTAAGTTAGGTCATCTGTAGAGAATAGCTAGTACTGGTTTTTCTATATTTTTCCTCTACCGAAATAGTTTAAGAACATGATAATCCAATTTTCAATCACATGTCCCAGGCATCAATAATACCCCCATTGAGAACCACAAAAATATCCCTTGTGATAAGATTTTGAATATAGCCATAATCATTAAACATCTCTGCATTTAGTTCCTGCCCCCCCCTCCGGCATTTTCAGTTTTAGGGATCACCTTGGTCTCTGGGCTTTTCAAGAGTAGATATTCAATGGCCTTTTGTACATTAATGGCCTTACGATGAAAATCATAACAGAAAAGGGTCTGAAATGCTGGCCAAGGGTAATGACAATGGCTCTGTCTCTCTCTGGCTACCGGATCAATTTCCCTTGGGATATATAGTTTTCATCTGTCACTGAAAACAGATTTTTGGTGATAAAAAGATGATCATGTTTTTCCATTGAATCAGAATACGTTTTTCAGCATCCAGAAACATACATGTGTGTGTGTGTGTTTTTCCCTCTCATGGTTAGTTTTGTTCCTTCCACAATATTCAGATGTGCAAGAAATTTCCCAAGAGAACAGGTCAGCAAGCTCAAGAGAGGTGGCAAATTCTTTACAAGTCAACAGGCTCTTAAACCCACAAAAAGACAAGTTTAAGATCATAAAATGTTAAAGATGAAATTCCATCACAATGTCCTCTTTTCAGCTCTATTGCAATTTTAACATAAATATCAGTGTTAATTATACTTTTTCATATGAGTTGAGCTTGCTTTAACCTCATACACTGAAAGGAATACTCCTTTCATACACAAAATCTGTTACACATCTGGCTTCTTTAAAATGACAGGTGAACATTTCCAGAGCCAAAAAGAATTTAGTAAAGCTAAGCTACAGGAAAATGCAAGTTAGTAAGCTTTTCCTTGGTGCTACTGAGTAACAGTGTAAAGTCATCAAACTGATACTTAGAAATGGTACAAACGTGTTGTCTTGATAGTTTCATTTTAGTTTCAACACCAAACATTGTAGAAAGAATACATGTTTCTGTTACCATTTTCTAGTTTAACTTAATCATGATGATCAGTATTTGGGGTCAAAAGGTAAGTGCCCCAATTCTTTTTTTTTTTTTTTTTAAAGATTTATTTATTTGAGAGAGAGCACGCACACCCGAGCGTGCAAGAGTGGGCAGAGGCAGAGGGTGAGACAGAAACTTCAAGCAGACTCCAGGCTGAGCACCACAGGGCTCCACTTCATGACCCCTGAGATCATGACCTGAGCCAAAACCAAGAGTCAGACACTTAACCAACTGAGCCATCCAGGCTCCCCAAAGTGCCCCAATTCTATTTCAAGATTTGCCATGTGTCTTCCATTAGTGTGACCATATTCATGCCACTTCCTTTCCCTTTTATAAGGTTGTAGCTGTGGGTGCTTCTGCTAGTTTTTGATGTCTGGAGTTTTCAATACCTACCATATGCTGAAGACCCCAGTTCATTGATGATCAAAATATTTTAAGGCTGATGGAAAACAAATCAGTGGAAAGAACCAAGATGCCCTTCAACAGACGAATGGATAAAGAAGATGTGGTCCATATACACTATGGAGTATTATGGCTCCATCAGAAAGGATGAATACCCGACTTTTGTAGCAACATGGACGGGACTGGAAGAGATTATGCTGAGTGAAATAAGTCAAGCAGAGAGAGTCAATTATCATATGGTTTCACTTATTTGCGGAGCATAACAAATAACACGGAGGACATGGGGAGATGGAGAGGAGAAGGGAGTTGAGGGAAATTGCGGGGGAGATGAA
>PISX010030612.1:0-18526 GCA_004024625.1 Mellivora capensis | reverse complement strand
ACCTCACACCAGTTAGAATGGCCAAAATCAGCAAGACAGGAAACAACGTGTGTTGGAGAGGATGTGGAGAAAGGGGAACCCTCTTACACTGTTGGTGGGAATGCAAGTTGGTGCAGCCACTCTGGAGAACAGTGTGGAGGTTCCTCAAGAAGTTAAAAATAGAGCTTCCCTATGACCCTGCAATTGCGCTACTGGGTATATTAGTTACTTCTGGAGGTAGGAAAGCTTACAGGGAAAAAGGACCTGTAGTGTGGTGGTCAAGGACTGGAGAAAAAACATCAATTGGCTGCCCTCCAGTTGGATGCACTCATGCCCTCTTTTTCTCATTACACCTGGGATTCCCCACAGTGCCTAGGTTCTGCCAAGCAGAGACCCCTGCAATCACAACAAGGAAGTGAGAGCATTGTGAGATGGCCGTTCTGCCTGAGGAAGTGTGTGATAGTTAAAGCATCTGGTTCTTGTGAGGCATTGTGGCATAGTTTTAGCTTCCAAGCTCTGGCATCATAGGTGTTGAGTAATGGGTGGCAACAACAGTAGTAGTAGCAGTAATGGGCCTCTTGTAGCTTCTGCTACAAGAGTCCCATGGGTATGATTGCTCAGGGCTTCTAGCTGCATGGATCCTGGCTGTGTAGCATCCAAACCTGGTTCTCTTCCCTCCTGAAGGTTCTATGTACTACCTTTGTTAGTTTAACAACAACAACAACAAAAAACCTTTTTTCTGCTTAAACTTTGATTCTGTTGTCTACAAATAAGAACAGTGACATACATAGGGACTTTTTTTTTAATGGGTGTTATTTAATTTCTCTTAAAAAAGCAAGTATGATAAAACATTAGTTGTTAATTGTGTGATATGAAATAGCTTTTGTTTAATTGTCCTTTGTAATTTAAAATCTTCTTTGATTTTCCTAAAATAATCTAGTCTCTATATGCAACATAAATTATTTCTATGCTATTGATCTACTGATTGAACCATTCAGAACTGGAAGCTATGTCAACCCAACATAGAGAAAACAACTATTACACTCCCATATTTAAGAGGTGTCCAAAAAAAATAACCATTCTTTCCTGTCTTCTCATCTTTTCCTGTATGACTTTATTAATAATTCCTCAAATTAAACCAATCCTAAAGATGTTCCTCTCTTATTGAGATATAATTTACATATACTATCATTTAGTTTCACATACGCAACAAAATGATTCAATATTTATATATATTGCAAAATGATCACCATAATAAGTCTAGTTAACATTCATAACCACAGTTACACATTTTTTTCTTATGAGGAGAACTTTTAAGATTAAATCTCTTAGCAACTTTCAAATATACAATTCAGCATTTTTAAGTATACTCACTATTCTGTATATTAGATCTTCAGGATTTGTTGATTTTATAACTGCAAGTTTGCAGCTTTTGATCAAATTCACCCATTTCTTCCACCCTTCATCACCTACACCTACTTCTGCCAACCACTGATCTGTTCTCTATGAGTTCATTTTTTGTTTTGGGTTTTTTGTTTTGGAATTCCACATAGAAGTAAAATTACAAAGTATTTGTCTTTCTCTATCTGACTCCTTTCACTTAGCATAATATCCTTAATTAAGGTCCATCCATGCTGCAAATGGGAAGATTTCATTCTTTTTATGGCTAAAAAAATTCCATTGTGTACATATACCACATTTTTTAATCTGTTCCTCCTTCAGTGGACACTTAAGTTCTTCCCATGTCTTGGCTATTTAAATAATGCTGCAATAAACATGGGGGTGGGAGGCTGTGTTTTTTCAAGCTAATGTTTTCATTTCTTCAGATAAAGTCCCAGAAGTGTAATTGATAGGTTGTATGATAGTTTTCTTTTTAATTTTTGGGGAAACTCTATACTGTTTTCCTTAGTGGCTGTACTAATTTATTAGCCCACCAACAGTGCACAGGTATTTCCTTTTTTTCCACATCCTCACCAACACTTGCTCTCTTTTGATAATAGTCATTCTGACTGGTGGGAGGTGATATTTCATTGTGGTTTTGTTTTGTGTTAATATTTTATTTATTATTTTTATTTTTAATTAATTATTTATTTATTTATTAAGAGAGAGAGACAATGAGCAGGGCTGAGGGGAAGAGAGAGAGGGTGAAGCAGACTCCCCACTGAGCAGGGAGCCTGACGTGGGTTTGAGTCCCAGACCCTGATTTCATGACGTGAGCTGATGGCAGATGCTTGACCAACAGAGCCAACCAGGCACCCCATTCATTGTGGTTTTGATTTGCATTTTCCTGGTAATTAATGATGTTGAACATATTTTCATGTACCTGTCAGCCATCTGTATGTCTCATTTGGAAAAATGTCTATTCATATCTTTCACCCAATTTTACTCATATTGTATTATGGGGTTTGTTGTTGTTTTGCTATGGAGTTTTAAGAGTTTGTTGTTGTTGTTGTTTTATATATATCTTGGGTATTAACCCCTTATCAGATAAATAATTTGAAAGTATTTTTCTCCCATTTGGTGGGTTGCCTTTTAATTTTGTTGATGGTCTCTTTGCTATGCAGAAGGTTTTTAATTTGATATCCTACCACTTGTTTATTTTTGCTTACACTGCTTTTGCTTTTTCTTTGCTTCAAACATTATCACCAAGACCTATGTCAAAGATCTTACTGTCCATGTTTTCTTCTGGGAGCCTTATGGTTTCAGGTCTTAGCCTCAAATCTTTATTCCATTTTAGGTTAATTTTTTTATTCCAATTTAGGTTAATTAGGTGTATGGTGTAAAATAGTGGCCCACGTTGATTCCTTTGCATGTAGCTATCCAGTTTTTCCCCCTTTGCATATAGCTATCCGGTCTTTCCAATACCATATAAATGCCAAGAGTGGGCATCTTTTTCTTGTTCCTGATCTTAGGGGAAAAGCTTTCATCTTTTCCCTTAAGTATGAGGTTATCCGTGGCTTTTTCATATATGACCTTTATTATGGAGAACTATAGTCTCTCCATACACATTTTGTTGAGTTCTTATCATAAACGGATGTTGAATTTTATAGAATGCCTTTTCTGTATGTATTCAGATGACCATATGATTTTTATTCTTCATTTTGTTAAACTGGTGTATCACATTGATTTGAGAGTGTTGAATCATCCTTGCATCCCTGGAATGAATCCCATTTGATTGTGTTGTATGATCTTTTTAATACATTGTTAAATTTAGGTTGCTAATTTTTTGGCATCTATGTTCATCAAGGATATTGGCCTGTAAATTTCCTTTTGTATAGTGTTCTTGTCTAGTTTGTTATCAGGATAATGCTGGCCTTGTAAAACATTTTTGGAAGCATTCCCTCCTCTTCAACTGTTTGGAAGATTTTGAGAAGAATAGATATTACATCTTCTTTGAAATTTTATAAAAACTCATCAGTTCATTTCTCTAGTCCTGGATTCCTGTTTTGGGGGGAGGTTTTTGTTTATTATTATTATTATTTATTAGTTCAATCTTCTTACCAGTAATTGGTCTATTCAGGTTTTCTATTTCTTCCTGATTAAGTCTTGGGAGATCATAGGTTTCTAGGAATTTATCCATTTCTGCTAGATTGCCTATTTTATTAACATATAGTAGTTCATAGTAGTCTTTTATGATTCTTTGTATTTCTGTGATATCAGTTGAACCACTCCTCTATTATTTCTAATATTATTTATTTGATCCCTCTCTTTTTTCTTCTCTTCTAGTCTAAGTTTTTTTGAGCCTATCCAAGGGTTTGTGAATTTTGTTTATATTTTCAAAAGAACTTGAGAGTCCCTGGGTGGCTCAGTCAGTTAAATGGCTGCCTTGGGCTCAGATCATAGTCCCAAGGTCCTGGGATCAAGCCTTGCGTGGGGCTCCCTGCTTGATGGATAGCCTGCTTCTCGCTGTCAACCACTTGTGCTCTTTTGTGTGATCTCTCTGTCTCTCAAATAAAGAAATAAAAAAATCTTAAAAACAGCTCTTAGTCTGATTGATTTTTTCTCTTTAGTCTCTATTTCATTTATTTCCATGCTAATCTTTATTATTTCCTTCCTTCTAC
Organism: Mellivora capensis; assembly: GCA_004024625.1. Taxonomy (NCBI): domain Eukaryota; kingdom Metazoa; phylum Chordata; class Mammalia; order Carnivora; family Mustelidae; genus Mellivora; species Mellivora capensis. The sequence goes on along the minus strand of PISX010030612.1, from coordinate 14,486 downwards.
TATCTTTGGATTTGTCTTTTTTTTTGGTCTACTTCCTATAAATACAAAGGTAGATTGTATATTTCAGATTTTCATTAGTAGGCCTACATTGCTATGAATTTCTCTCTTTGAAATGCTTTTCCTATAGCCCATAGATTTTGGTATGTCCTCTTTCTGTTTTCATTTGTCTTTATGTACTTTTATTTCCTCTGACTTCTTCAGATGGCCTACTAGGTTTTTTGTATCATATTTGTTTTTGTAGTTTTCCAGTTTTGTTATTGTAATTGATTTCTTGTTTCATACCCATTGTGGTTGTAGAAGATGCTTGATATAATTTTAGTCTTCTTAAAATTATAGAGGCTTGTTTTGTGACCCAATGTGTGAACTACCTTGGTTAATGTTCTGTGTACAGTTGAGAAGAATGTGTATTCTGCTCTTTGGGAGAGAATGTTCTGTATATATCTATTAAATCCACCCAGTCCAATGTGTTGTTTAAGGACAATATTGCCTTATTGATTTCCTGTCTGGATGAGCTATACATTGCTATAAGTGAGATGTTAAAATTCCTTTCTATTATTATATTAATTTCAGCTTTTCCATTTAGGTCTGTTCATAATTGCTTTAAATTTTTGCTTTATATGTTTTGGTGCTCCTATTTGGGTGCATATATATTTACAAATGTTACATCTTCTTGTTGGATTGACTCCATATTGTTATCATCAAAGAACCCTTCTTTGTCTTTCATTACAACCTTTCTTTTAAAGTCTATTTGTCTGCTCTTGATGTGGTTTGCAGTGGTGGGATTCAGAGCTGATGACCAAGAAAGAATAAATCTAACCAAAGAGGCAAAGAATCCATACACGGAAAACTATATAATACTCATGAAAGAAATTGAGGAAGACACAAAGAAATGGAAAAACGTTCCATGCTCATGGATTATAAGAAAAAAATATTGTGAAAATGTCTATGTTGCCTAAAGCAATCTACATATTTAATGCTATCCTTACCAAAATACCATCAACTTTTTTCAAAGAAATGGAACAAATTCTGAAATTTGTATAGAACTAGAAAAGACCCTGAATAGTCAGAGGAATGTTGAAAAAGAGAACCAAAGCTGGCGGCATCAAAATTCCAGACTTCAAACTCTATTACAAAGCTGTAATCAAGACAGTATCATATTGGCACAGGAGAATATAGAGTGCAGAAATGGACCTTCAACTCTATGGTCAATTAATCTTCAACAAAACAACAAAGAATGTCCAATGGAAAAAAAAATCTCTTCAACAAATACTGTTAGGAAATTGACAACCACATGCAGAGGAATGAAACTGGATCATTTCCTTACACCACACACAAAAAGAGACTTGAAATGGATGAAAGACCTCAATGGAGACAGGAATCCATCAAAATCCTTGAGGAGAACACAGGCAGCAACCTCTTCGACTTTAGTCACGGTAACTTCTTCCTAGAAACATCACCAAAGGCAAGGGAAGCAAGGGCAAAAATGAACCACTGGGACTTTACCAAGATCAAAAGCTTTTGCACAGTAAAGGAAACAATCAACAAAACCAAAAGACAACAGATAGAATGGGAAAAGATATTATTAAATGACATATCAGATAAAGGACTAGTATCCAAAATCTAGAAAGAACTTACCCAACTCAATACCCAAAGAACAAAGAATCCAATTAAGAAATGGGCAGAAGACACAAACAGACATTTCTGCAAAGAAGACATCCAAATGGCCAACAGACACATAAAAAAGTGTTCAACATCCCTCAGCATCTGGGACATACAAATCAAAACTACAATGAGATACCACTTCACACCAGTCAGAATGGCTGAAATTAACAAGTCAGGAAATGACAGGTGTTAGTGAGGATGCAGAGAAAGGGGAACCCTCCTACACTGTTGGTGGGAATGCAAGCTGATGCAGCCACTCTGGAAAATGGCATGGAGAGTCAACCAAAAGTTGAAAATAGAGATACCCTATGACCCAGCAATTGCACTACTGGGTATTTACCCTAAAGATACAAATGTAGTGATCTGAAGGGGCATGTGCACCCAAATGTTTATAGCAGCAATGTCCACAATAGCCAATCTATGTAAAGAACCTAGATGTCCATCAACAGATGAATGGATAAAGAAGATGTGTTACACACACACACACACACACACACACACACACACACCACACGAGGGAATATTACAGAGATGTAAAAAAAAAAAAAAAAAGAAATCTTGCCATTTGCCATGATGTGGATGCAACTAGAGGTTATTATGCTAAGTGAAATAAATCAGTCAGAGAAATAAATCAGTCAGATAAAGACAATTACTATATGATCTCACTGATGTGAGGAATTTGATAAACAAGACAGAGGATCATAGGGGAAGTGAGGAAAAAGTGAAACAAGTTGAAACTAGAGATGGAGACAAACCATAAGAGACTCTTAATCTCAGGAAACACACTGAGGGTTGCTGGAGAGGAGGGGGGTAGGAGGGATGGAGGGATGAGGTGGCTGGGTGATGAACATTGGGGAGGGTATGTGCCATGGTGAGTGCTGTCAATTGTGTAAGACTGATGAATCACAGACCTGTACCCCTGAAACAAATATGTTAAAAACAAAAAAATGAAAAAACAAAAACATCTTTTCCCATTAAAAAGTCTTTTTAATAAAGTATAGTCAGAACAAAGGCAGGCAGGGAAAACACTCCAATCCCCCCCACACACACAAAATCTGGCCCCACCATCCTAACAGGAAATCATCCTTAAAAGGATTTTTTTACTACCCTGGAAGGAGCCTTCCACCATTTCCCACGTGGTAGGTAGATGGCAAAATCCTAATTGGGTGACAGGCACATGGAAATTTAATTAGATTAAAACAGCCACCAACAGGCCCATAAAAACCCCTAGAATGAGAAACTCTAGGGATAAATCCTCTAGGGCCCCCTCCTTCTTTGGGTGCTTGGTGTTATCACTCAATAAATTTTGCTTTGCTATCACTCAATAAAATTTGCTTTGCTGCCCACCATTCTTCATCTGGTCTACCTCTTCATTCTTTGAAGCCCAAGAAACGCAGGCACTAAAAGAAAAGAAATCCTGTAACATTTTCAAAAAATGAGGCTGGAAAATTGGACACCTATATGCAAAAAGAATGGAAGTAGACCACTTTCTTACACCATTCACATAAGCTCAAAATGAATTCAAGATCTAGATGTGAGACCTAAAGCCATAAAATATTAAAAGAAAAATATCAATTATAGATAAAATAGATTTTACTACATTTGTATTTTAACCTCCATACTGGCTTTATAAGTGATTAAATTGCTAATTTTACTCTATGTTTGCTTTTATCAGTGAAATTTTTCCTTTCACAATTTCGTCTACTCATGGCCTTTTTTTTTTTTTTTTTTAGTTTATTTTCAGCCTAACAGAATTCATAGTTTTTGCACTACACCCAGTGCTCCATGCAATGCGTGCCCTCCATAATACCCACCACCTGGCTCCCCCAACCTTCCACCCCCTACCCCTTCAAAACCCTCAGGTTGTTTTTCAGAGGCCATAGTCTCTTATGGTTCATCTCCCCCTCCAATTTCCCTCCACTCTCTTCTCCTCTCCATCTCCCCATGTCCTCCGTGTTATTTGTTATGCTCCGCAAATAACTGAAACCATATGATAATTGACTCTCTCTGCTTGACTTATTTCACTCAGCATAATCTCTTCCAGTCTCATCCATGTTGCTACAAAGGTTGAGTATTCATCCTTTCTGACGGAGGCATAATACTCCATAGTGTATATGGACCACATCTTCCTTATCCATTCATCCGTTGAAGGGCATCTTGGTTCTTTCCACAATTTGGCGACCATGGCCATTGCTGCTATAAACATTGGGGTACAGATGGCCCTTCTTTCACCACATCTGTATCTTTGGGGAAAATACCCAGTATTTACCCAGTGCAATTGCAGGGTCATAGGGAAGCTCTATTTTTAATTTCTTAAGGAATCTCCACACTGTTCTCCAGAGTGGCTGCACCAACTTGCATTCCCACCAACAGTGTAAGAGGGTTCCCCTTACTCCACATCCTCTCCAACACACGTTGTTTCCTGTCTTGCTCATTTTGGCCATTCTAACTGGTGTGAGGTGGTATCTCAATGTGGTTTTAATTTGAATCTCCCTGATGCCTAGTGATGATGAACATTTTTTCATGTGTCTGATAGCCATTTGTATGTCTTCATTGGAGAAGTGTCTGTTCATATCTTCTGCCCATTTTTTGATATGATTATCTGTTCTGTGTGTGTTGAGTTTGAGAAGTTCCTTATAGATCCTGGATATCAACCTTTTGTCTGTACTGTCATTTGCAAATATCTTCTCCCATTCCGTGGGTTGCCTATTTGTTTTGTTGACTGTTTCTTTTGCTGTGCAGAAGCTTTTGATCTTGATGAAGTCCCAAAAGTTCATTTTTGCTTTTGTTTCCTTTGCCTTTGGAGATATATCTTGAAAAAAGTTGCTGTGGCCCATATCGAAGAGGTTACTGCCTATGTTCTCCTCTAAGATTCTGATGGATTCCTGTCTCATGTTGAGGTCCTTTATCCATTTCAAGTTTATCTTTGTGTATGGTGTAAGAGAATGGTCAAGTTTCCTTCTTCTACATATAGCTGTCCAATTTTCCCAGCACCATTTATTGAAGAGACTGTACTCATGGCCTTTCTTTTACTTGAAGAATCTCTAATATTTCCTCTAAGGTTGTTTTAATGGTGATGAACTCCTTTAACTTCTGTTTGGGAAATCTTTTATCTCTCCTATCCTTAAAAATAGCTTATCAGCAAGCTTTTTTTTTTCAGCACTTTGAATAAATCATCCCACTTTCTTCTGGTCTGCAAAGGTTCTGCTGAAAAATCAGGTAATGGCCTTATGAGGCTTCCCTTGTATGTAACTGTTTTATTTCCTCTCTCTGCTTTTTTTTTTTTTAAGATTTTATTTATTTATTTGTCAGAGAGAGAGAGAGAGAGAGCAAAAGAGCGAGCACAGGCAGACAGAGGCAGAGGGAGAAGCAGGCTCCCCGCCGAGCAAGGAGCCTGATGTGGGACTCGATCCCAGGACACTGGGATCATGACCTGAGCCGAAGGCAGCGGCTTAACCAACTGAGCCACCCAGGCGTCCCTATCTCTCTGCTTTTAAAGTTCACTTTTTATCACTACTTTTAAAAAAATTTTAATTTTATTTTTTTTCAGTGTTCCAAAATTCATTGTTTATGCACCACACCCAGTGCTCCATGCAATACGTGCCCTCCTTAATACCCACTACCAGGTTCACCCAACCCTTCCCATTCCCCTCCAAAACCCTCAGTTTGTTTCTCGAGTCCACAGTCTCTCATGGTTTGTCTCCCCCTCTGACTTCCCCCAACTCACTTCTCCTCTCCATCTCCCTATGTCCTCCATGTTATTCCTTATGCTCCACAAGCAAGTGAAATCATATGATAATTGACTCTTTCTGCTTGTCTTACTTCACTCAGCATAATCCCTTTCAGTTTTGTTTGTTTGTTTGTTTGTTTTTAGAGTAAGAGAGAGTGGTATTGCAGGGGCAGAAGGAGAGGGAGAATTTTAAGCAGCTTCCATGCCCAGTACAGAGCTCAGCACAGGGCTTGATCTCATAACCCTGAGATCATGACCTGAGCCAAAATCTAGAGTCAGATGCTTGACCAAATGAGCCACCCAGGTACCCTTATCATTACTTTTTTACCATTGTAATTATTATGTGTCTTGATTTGGACCTCCTTAGGTTTATCTTGTTCAGGAGTCTGTGCTTCATGGATTTGGATATCTGTTTCCTTCTCCCAGATTAGGGAAGTTTCCAGCTATTATTCTTCAGATAAGCATTCTGCCCCCTTCTCTTTTTCTTCTCTTTCTAGGATCTCTGATGTGAATGTTCATATGGTTGATGATATTGATGATTTCCCTTAACTTGTTCTCTTTTTTGTTTGTTTGTTTGTTTGTTTGTTTGTTTGGTGTTCAGTATGTCTTTTTCCATTACTCTGCCTTCCATATCACTGATCTATTCTTCTATGTCCTATAATATTCTGTTAATTGCCTGTAGTGTACTTTTTAAAATTTCAGCTGTTGAATTATTCAGCCCTCACTGGCTCTTTTTTTCTATTTTCTGTCTCTTTGTTGAAGTTCTCACTGAGTTCATCCACTCTTAAGTCCAGTGAGAGTCTTTATGACCATTACTTTGAATTATTTATCAGGCATATTGTTATCTCCATTTCATTTAGCTCTTTTACTATGATTTTTGTCTTGTTCCATCATTTGGGACATATTCCTCCACCTTCTCATTTTATCTAATTCTATGTGTTTGTTTCTATGTATTAGGAAGTTCGGTTAAATTTTCTGGACTTGGAAACAGTGGCCATATGAAGAAGTCCTGTGGTACCATGTAACACAGTCCTCTCTGATAACCTGAAAAAGGCTCTACAGGAGCCTCTCCTGTATGAGCTGTGTGTGTCCTACTATTGTGGCTAAGGTGTGATTGCCTTCAGCTCAGCCAACTGCACTGATCTACCTTGCCTCCTATGGGCTCACACTCCAGTATTTGGTCCCTGCAATATTGAAGGGCCTGTTTGAGGCTGCAGGAAGCTTCTTGATAAGTGGGGCTGGCAGTCAGACTAGCTGTCTGCAATTAGCTTCTCTGCCACTATTGGAGGAGCCCTGAAAGACAAGGCCTACTCACTAAGTGACTGGCTAAAAGGTATGGCTGATGGAATGGCAGGCACACTGGTGTGTGGGGTTATCTGCTCCCCTTTCCCTGGGCAGGAATCACTTTGGATTGGTGTTGGTACCATCTGGGCCTGCCTGCAGGAGTTTACTGGGGCAGGAGACATTTTGAAATGATACCTGTCGACAGGTGGGCAGGTTGAATGGGGTGGCCCTGCAGTGAAACATCAGGGCAGGGCTTGCAGTGCTGACAAACTAGATGGAGACTGTTAAAACTGGCTCCAATAAGCATCCAGCCATGTAGGCTGGGGATGGAGAGAAATGGAAGCCTAGCAATTTTGTTCTTGGAGAAAGGTAAATTTCCCTGCCCCTCCAGTACATGGTCTAAGATTGGTTAATAAGTCTTTTTGATGTATAGCCCAGGTGCTTTTCAAACTGCTGCTTCTGAACTGTGTCTCTTGCTGAATTATTTATTATGCTGCCCCTTAAAGGGTGGGAATTCAGTTTCCTCTGGGCTCTCAGCTGTCCTGGAGTTAAGACTTGATGATTTTTAAAGCTCCTGCTGAAGTTAAGCCCCACTGGTTTTTAAAGCCAGTTGTTCTGGGCAATTGTCTTTCCAGTGCTAGCGGTGCCTTGTGCAGTCTGAATCTCACTTTTCCTTGCTTGCAATGTCCCTCCCATTTCTGGTTAGTCTTGCTGGGGGGGTTGGTTCCTGAACATGTCTCTGCCCCTCTTATCCTTTTCAATGTGACCTTCTTTCTATGATTAACTGTGAAAGGTCTATTCTGCCAGGTTTCAGGTTGTTTTCAAAGTTAGTTTTACAGATGTAGCAATTATCTCTATGTGTCCATAAGATAAGGTGATCTCAGGTTCTTCCTAATCTACCATATTCCTGCTTCTCTCCCACATTTTATATTTTTGATGACACATTTTACATCCTTTTTAAGGTATCCATTAATTAATTATCATAATTTTAGTTAAATTTACTACTTTTATCTTTTGACATTATTTTATGACATATTTTGACATAGTGGTAATCCATTACCTTTAATATATATTTACTGCTTCCAGTGAGATTGTTACTTTCATATGCTTTTGTTCTATCAATTAGGGTCTTGTCTTTGAAGCTTAGAGAAATCTCTTTAACATTTCTTATAAGGCTGGTGATGAATTCCTTTACCTTTTGCTTATCCAGGAAACTCTTAAGCTCCTCTTCAATTCTGAATATTAACCTAGCTTGGTAGAGAATTTCTTGGTTATTTTTTTTTTCTTTTCATCACTGTGAATGTGTTGCCACTCCTTTTGGCCTAAAAAGTTTCTGATAATTCTGATAATTGTCTTATGGGGTTTCCCTGGTATGTAATAAATTTTTTCTCTAGCTACTTTTAAGATTCTCCCTTTATCTTTAAGTTTTAGTGTTTTAATTCTACTATGTCTTGGTGTGGTTCTGTATGGGTTCATCTTAGGGCTTTCAGGGATTCCTGGACTTGGATGTCTGTCCCTCCCAAGATTAGGAAAGTTTTCAGCCATTATCTCTTCAAATAATTTTTCTGGCTTTTCTCTTTTCCCATTCAATGTGAGGTCCTTTAAGCTATGCTCACTTTTTAAAAATTCTTTTTTCATTTTGCTCCTCTCTGTGGGTGAGACCAATTGCTTTGTAGACCAATTGAGACCAATTGCTGATTAGTGCTTCTACTTCAGCTGTTCTGTTGTTGAACCCCTGTACGTATTTTTCAGTTCAGTTGTAGCTTAGGTTTAGTACTCATATTTTCTACCTTTTTCTTGCTGTTGTCATTGTGTTCATCTATTCTTCCAGGTTTGGCAGGCATCCTCATGAACATTATTTTGAACTCTTTTGCAGGTAGGTTGCATATCTCCTTTTCATTCATTAAGATCTTTGGGGATTTGTCTTGTTCTTTGGTTTGGAACATGTTTCTCTGTCTCCTCATTTTGCCTGGCTCTCTGTGTTTGTCTATATGTATTAGGTGAAACAGCTACCTCTCTCAGTCTTGAAGGAGCGATGTTGTGTTGGAGATGATCCATAGGTCCTAAAGCACAATCTCCCCTGGCATTCAGAGCCAGCCAGTCAAGTGGCATCTCTCATGTGGACTGGGTGTGCATTTCAGTTCTAGTGGGGCTATGGCTGTCATGTGGAATGGTGGGGAGCAAGGCACTCATCCAGCCGGGCTGTGGTGCTGCTGCTGTGTGAGAAGAGTGGAGCTGATACATAGTAGTGGTGTGGCTGATTCAGGGGTGGGCAGGGCATGAAACATACCTATTAGAGCTAGCAGAATACATGAGAGGGCACCAAAAATGGTGTTTGTCAATTACGCCACCAACAAGTTAAAATGAGGTTGCAAAAATAGCACCTCCTAGAGCTTGTGTCCCCATATAATGAAGTCACTTCAGGTTCCTGTCTCTCTGAAAACCACTTTAGGATTAGTATAGTATCTTCTTCTCTTATGCTCTAGGTACTTTTCAAACAGTTACTTTTGCACTGAATCTCAGCTCAAGTGGGTCTATGTACAAGCCATTATTCCCCACAGTTCTTTGGTTCTCCTGGATTTAATCCCAGTTGAATTTCAGAACCAGATATTTGGTGGGTTCATTTTTCCAGTGCTGGGTTCAGTGGCCAGGGTAATTGATGTGAGGCACTATCCCTTCACTAATCAAGGGAAAATTCCATATTTTGAGAATCACTTCCCAATTGTGGATTACCAGACCTGGGGTGGGGTTCCAGGTGATATAAATCTCTGCCTCTCCTAGTCATTTCAATTTGTCTTTTTTATCTTTTTTTTTGTGAAAATGCTGTTTATCTACCCCTCAGATTCTTTACAGAGGATAATTACCCCATATGTAGTTGTAGATTTGTTGTATCCAGGGGAAGAAGCTGAGTTCAGGGTCATTCTACACCACTATCCCGAATCCCTCCACTTATAAGAGTTCTTTACACATTCTAGATGATAATCCTCTGTTAAGTGAATGTTTTGCAAATATTTTCCCAAGGTTTTTGGTTGGTTTTACTTAAGTTATGGTGTATTTGATACACAGGTTTTTCATTACATTTTTATGTAGTCAAATTTACTAATCTTCTGACATAGTTTGTGCTTTCATCTTGTGTAAGAAATCTCTCCTCGCCATTCCTAAGATCATAAAAATATTATTTTATATTTCCCTCTAAAAACATTCCCAGTACCTTCATAATAATCATGATTTTCTGCTTAAATTTGCCAGCAATGGCTCAATTGATACAAAGTTCCTAACAGGCAAATACTATGATAGCCTGCTTTTTATTGAAGAATAATCCTTCTCTACTTGGGAAAACCATCCTCTCAGATCTCCAGGAGAGTTACTCATGGTGTGAGGAATTAGGAAGAGGACACGCCAGCCAGACCATTCACATCAGCCCTGACAATCAGAGGGCTAGCATGCACCACAGCTGTATCATCCCCAGTCCTTATAATTACCAGAGGCCATCAGCCAGGAGGAAAAGTAGTTTATTCCCATGAGAGAGCTCCAGACACATGAGAGGGAAAGGGATAATACTGAGTGAGTTCAGCTTTCCCAAATCTACCAGTGTTCAGGAAGCCATTTCACCAATGATAACAGATAAGGCCCACTGTTTTCAATGTCTGAACAGAAGCTGCTTGAATTTGCTTCAATATACTTCTGTCATGATTCAAGGTGTTTCCCATTGTAATTCCTGACTTCTCTTTTGGAGGTCAGTTCTTAATGTTCAGCTAGCCTATCGATTCCTCTTTAAATAAATAGATAATTAGAAGAAGAGAGAGGACAGACTCCAACAAAAGCAAAAGCAGAGTAGAATAGGTTCTGGAGGTGCTGAAATGTCAGCTATAACTATTCCCTTAGATTGAGAACTAGGATTCCATATTTGAAATGTCCTCTGAAAATTCCTTACAGAAATACACTCCTTAATCTTCAACTGTCTCATTTCTATTTTCTTCTTGCATAATCATACCACCTTATATTTACAGCACTTTAAAGGTATTATCCCAAGTGATTTTAGCATTACTACAAACATTATTATGCAACATTCTCTTGGTTACATTATTCTTCAAAAAGGAAATTATTTTTTCATTCATGGTTTCTTCCTTTTATTGCTTAAAATAATCAGAATAGGTATCACTAACATAGTTTAGAAGTACATACATTGGAAAAGTTGATTTCGAATAAAAGAAAAAATTCCATTAAATCATCTTCTCTCCTAACTTGCTGCTAATAATTACAGTGTGGTTTATTTTATCTCTCAGTGTAATGGAATAAATTGCATTTTGTTTTGCATTTGAGTAGACCATGTACCAGAACAATATTCTAAATAATCAACAGACAATTTGTGGTTTTTGTTTTGAATCTTTCCTGCAGCATGAACATGAGAACTGAGGGGTGATGAAACATTTTCTCTAATTGGCCCTTGTATGAAATCCTAACATTGGACTCAAAATTCTATTCCAGCTCTGAATTTCTGGTAAGGTTATGGGAGGTTCTCAGACTAAGATAATAGTTAGTTATAGTCACAAACAGCCACTGAAACCTTGGCAAGAAGTTGGTGTTAGAGTACTTTGTGCAAAATTGAACCCCAGAGAACAGGGGCTTCCACACACCAGCTGCTAGGCACATCCCACTGCAGCTCAACAGCACTGAAACTCAAACTCAGTCAGGTCTAGAAGACTGGATAGGGCTTTTAGTTTTCCAAGAACAATAAATGTTCCAGAAAATACAGTCCTTCCCTACAAAAAAAGCTGGTAATCTGAATGGGAGTTCTTACTATTCCACAAGTGTTTCTGTTACTAACAATTTTTCTCCCTAGAGATGTTGTATCTCATTTCCTGATGACTAGAACAATTGAGCTAGTGACATATTCAGAACCCCCACAGAAATGTCCCAAGGTAGTCCAAGTTTATATTGAAGCTGCCTTAATTTCCTTATAAACTCCCCCCTTATCTCTCATATTCTCCTGGTATCCTTAACTTTCATACTGTTCCTGACCACCCAGCCATTTCCTTTGCTATTTATACAGGCCTGAACTCTCCAAACAAAAAAACTCTCCTTCATAAAATTTGCTTGCCTTGTTTCCATGATTACAGACTCACTGATAAGGGCTGAAGATGAGGGTGTGAGGCACTGTAGCAATGCTATGTATTCTAAAGCACAGAGATCCAGGGTAACCTCCTCCAACTGCAACCAGAGTATCTTGAGGAGTTGGTGGGAAGCAAACCAAAAACTGAAATTACAGACTATGACTGAATATAGAGTGGAGCAAAACTACCCTAAACAGTGAGTAACTGTTTTCTGAAGAATCGAAATTTTATTTTTTTAATTGTACTATGAAAAACTAAGGACTTTATATTCCTTTATGTGAAAGTTCCAGAGTCCTTAAGTAATAGAGAAGGCAGGGATAAAGTAGCCTACAGTGACAAAAACAGAAGGGACAGAGGGCTAAGGTAGATGTGGGTCTCTCTCCCACTGGTCTTCATCTACCTGGTTTCTACCCACTGCTTCAAAGTCAGTTTAGTGTGACTGTATTCCAAAAGCTCTTCTTTGTTTTATCTCCCCCTGCCTTCAACTAGGATTCAGTGTGATTCCCTCAGCATGCCTCTGGCATAGATTTTCCTATGCAATCCTGTCATCACTGCTAAATTTCTTTATCTTTCTCACCATAATGCAAATTTCACATGAGTAGAATGTTTCTTATTTGACCTGTTCTCACAGGGCATGGCATAAGCATGGCATGTTGTAGGTAACAAAAAATGTTCACCCACACAGTGGGATAAAGAGGCAAGATCTCATACCTATGGAAAGCCATGTTGTTTATTCAAATTTACATTCATATCAGAGAACCAAAAGTATGAACTCTTTAGGTAATGAAAATATGCAAATGACATGACCCGAACATGCTCTGCTGTATTAAAAATGTAGGAGTATGGCTTGGAAAACTTGTCTAGAATCCACGATCTGTTTTTCTGGCTTTTGGATAAAATGGAAACTAGTGAAAAGAATGAGTGTGGGCATGTAAGGTAAGGATATTTATACTATTGCCTTTTCTTGTATTGTGACTGGCATGGGGCTCACTCATGTTTTAGAAATGCCCCAAGACAGCTTTGTACATTCCATTACATGGTGGTAGTGGCATGAACCCTTCTTGTGGGTCAGAAATGGTCTCGCTGCTTCACTACTTAAGGAGTGAGAGATCATGGTTGAAAGCTAGGTTCTCCTAAGTAGTAAAAAGAGGACATACCATGATATTATACAAAAGCTGCCTTCTGTGAGGGGCAGAGGAAGGGGAGCAGTGAATAAGACTTTGTGATCCAGAAAAGGTATTAGAGGAAAAAAATAATAAGGGGGAATATAAGGCCATGCCATGTAAGCAGAGAATAAAATGGGCAGAAGACACAAGACAGTACTTTGGTACCAGGCAATGAGCACCATTTCTTAGGTAGAAAGACCTAAAAGCCCTAGCTAGTGGTTTCCCAGATACTGCAGCTGAGCTGGCTCTGGGCAAAGCATTTAATTATGGCTGGTAAGCAATCTTGGGGCTGTAACCAAATCGTCTAGGAGCTGGTAAGCAATTTCCATGACACTAATGAAAATATGCTTTATTATGAAGTGAGGCTGTATCTTCTCAGGAGCTAAGGCTTCAAAGAAATTTTTTTCAGTAGCCCTTGCCATTGAAGTTCCAATGACATCATGGATGTCAATTTCAATGAAGCAAAAAAGTTAGTGCATGTTGCACCATACCAGGAATAATGATAAACCAAGGACTAGCTTTGATAATCCATCAGTGCCTTGTATATAATGATCTGGTTAATGTGACGATATAATTATAGCACCAAATCTATGTTAACTTTCTGTGGATGGAAAAATATCAACAACTATCAAGCAAGCAAGGCGTCAGATATGTTGTTGGATATTTTATTATTTTATTTATTTATTTTTTATTTGTCAGAGAGAGAGAGCACGCGAGCACAAGCAAACAGAGTGTCAGGCAGAGGCAGAGGGAGAAGCAGGCTCCCCGCTGAGCAAGGAGCCTGATGTGGGACTCGAACCCAGGATGCTGGGATCATGACCTGAGCCGAAGGCAGCCGCTTAACCAACTGAGCCACCCAGGCGTCCCTGTTGTTGGATATTTTAACCAGATTTTTCTTTAAATTCTTTGTTGTTGTTGTTTTTTATTTCCTTTCAGCGTAACAGAATTCATAGTTTTTGCACCACACCCAGTGCTCCATGCAATGCGTGCCCTCCAAATACCCACCACTTGGCTCCCTCAACCTCCCACCCCCTACCCCTTCAAAACCCTCAGGTTGTTTTTCAGAGTCCATAGTCTCTCATGGTTCATCTTCCCCTCCAATTTCCCTCCACTCCTTCTCCTCTCCATCTCGCCATGTCCTCCATGTTATTTGTTATGCTCCACAAATAACTGAAACCACATGATAATTGACTCTCTCTGCTTGACTTATTTCACTCAGCATAATCTCTTCCAGTCCTGTCCATGTTGCTACAAAAGTTGGGTATTCATCCTTTCTGATGGAGACAAAGTACTCCATAGTGTATATGGACCACATCTTCCTTATCCATTCATCCGTTGAAGGGCATCTTGGTTCTTTCCACAGCTTGGCGACCGTGGCCATTGCTGCTATAAACATTGGGGTACAGATGGCCCTTCTTTTCACCACATCTGTATCTTTGGGGTAAATACCCAGTAGCGCAATTGCAGGGTCATAGGGAAGCTCTATTTTTAACTTCTTGAGGAACCTCCACACTGTTCTCCAGAGTGGCT
>PISX010030611.1:0-18512 GCA_004024625.1 Mellivora capensis | reverse complement strand
CAGAAAGGGAAATTAGAGAATCGATTCCATTTACTATAGCACCAAGAACCATAAGATACCTGGGAATAAACCTAACCAAAGAGGTAAAGGATCTGTACTCGAGGAACTACAGAACACTCATGAAAGAAATCGAAGAAGACGTAAAAAGATGGAAGACCATTCCATGTTCTTGGATCGGGAGAATAAACATTGTTAAAATTTCTATACTACCTAGAGCAATCTATACTTTTAATGTCATTCCCATCAAAATTCCGCCGGTATTTTTCAAAGAGCTGCAGCAAATAATCCTAAAATTTGTATGGAATCAGAAGAGACCCTGAATCGCTAAGGAAATGCTGAAAAACAAAAATAAAACTGGTGGCATCTCATTACCTGATTTCAAGCTTTACTACAAAGCTGTGATCACCAAGAGAGCATGGTACTGGCATCAAAACAGACACATAGACCAATGGAACAGAGTAGAGAGCCCAGATATGGACCCTCAACTCTATGGTCAAATAACTTTCGACAAAGCAGGAAAAAATATACAGTGGAAAAAAGACAGTCTCTTCAATAAATGGTGCTGGGAAAATTGGACAGCTATATGTAGAAGAATGAAACTTGACCATTCTCTTACACCATATATAAAGATAAACTCGAAATGGATAAAGGACCTCAATGTGAGACAGGAATCCATCAGAATCCTAGAGGAGAACATAGGCAGTAACCTCTTTGATATCAGCCACAGCAATTTCTTTCAAGATATGTCACCAAAGGCAAAGGAAACAAAAGTAAAAATGAACTTTTGGGATGAACTTCATCAAGATCAAAAGCTTCTGCACAGCAAAGGAGACAGTCAACAAAACAAAGAGGCAACCCACGGAATGGGAGAAGATATTTGCAAATGACAGTACAGACAAAAGTTTGATATTCAGGATCTATAAAGAACTTCTCAAACTCAACACATGCAAAACAGATAATCACATCAAAAAATGGGCAGAAGATATGAATAGACACTTCTCCAATGAAGACATACAGATGGCTATCAACACATGAAAAAATGTTCATCATCACTAGCCATCAGGGAGATACAAATTAAAACCACATTGAGATACCACCTCACACCAGTTAGAATGGCCAAAATTAGCAAGACAGGAATCGACGTGTTTTGGAGAGGATGTGGAGAAAGGGGAACCCTCTTACACTGTTGGTGGGAATGCAAGTTGGTGCAGCCACTCTGGAGAACAGTGTGGAGGTTCCTCAAGAAGTTAAATATAGAGCTTCCCTCTGACCCTGCAATTGTGCTACTGGGTATTTACCCCAAAGATACAGATGTGGTGAAAAGAAGGGCCATCTGTACCCCAATGTTTATAGCAGCAATGGCCATGGTCGCCAAACTGTGGAAAGAACCAAGATGCCCTTCCACGGATGAATGGATAAGGAAGATGTGGTCCATATCCACTATGGAGTATTATGCCTCCATCAGAAAGGATGAATACCCAGCTTTTGTAGCAATATGGACGGGACTGGAAGAGATTGTGCTGAATGAAATAAGTCAAGCAGAGAGAGTCAATTATCATATGGTTTCACTTATTCGTGGAGCATAACAAATAACACGGAGGACATGGGGAGATGGAGAGGAGAAGGGAGTGGAGGGAAATTGGGGGGGGGAGATGAACCATGAGAGACTATGGACTCTGAAAAACAACCCGAGGGTTTTGAAGGGGCGGGGGGTAGGAGGATGGGGGAGCCAGGTGGTGGGTTTATGGAGGGCATGCATTGCATGGAGCACTGGGTGTGGTGTAAAACTATGAAATCTGTTACGCTGAAAAGAAGTAAAAAATAAAAACTTTTTATAAGAATTTTTTTTCTCGTTTTAAATAAAGTTTCAGTATTGTATTAGGATTTAAACCTGGTTTGTGACAACAAATTTCAGATCAATCTATTTGCTCTCCTAAAAAGTTTGATAATTATTTTTTGTTGTTGTTTCCTTTTCTCTATAGTATTTTTGGTAAGAAAATGCATTTTCATATGTTATTATTTAAATATTTAATTTTATTTTACCATTATTACCAGTTAGATTCCATGAATTTGCTGTCATGTGGGAATCCTTTTCACATTTCTCAAGCTCTACTGCTTAGTAAAATTCACTCCCACAATTTTCTCCATGTCTTATGTCTTTCTATTTTCTTGTTCTTAAATTTAAGTGTAGTTTACACACTAAATTACATTGGTTTCATGTGTACAATATAGTGATTCCACAGATTTATACATTATGATATGCTGACCACTACTATCTGTCATTTTACAATGTTATTACAATATCATTGACTGTATTCTTTATGCTGTCCCTTTTATTCTCATGACTTACTCATTTCACAACTGGAAGACTGTTTATCTCCCATTCTTTTTCACTCACTTTGCCAATTCCTTATGTCCTTGCCTTCTGGTAACTGCGTTTTTTTCTTCTCTGTATAAAGGTCTGATTCTGGGTTTTTTGTTTGTTTAATAATTTATTGTTTGTTTATTTTAGAGTACACCCACATATAAGTGAAATTGTATGGTATTAGACTTTCTCAGTTTGCGTTATTTCACTTACCATAATGCCCTCCAGGTTTATTCATGCTGGTGCAAATGACTTGATTTCTTCTTTTTATGGCTGTATAGTATTTCCATGTGTGTTTGTGTGTGTGTGTGTATGTGTGTGTGCCATATCATCCGTACCCATGCCTCTATTGATGGACACTTAGTTTGCTTCTGCATCTTGGCTATTTGAAATAATGTTGCATTAAGCACACTGTTTTCCATACTGGCTGTACCAATTTGCATTACCACCAGTGGTGTACAAGGATCTCTTTTACTCCACTTTTTTACCCACACTTTTTATTTGTTCTCTGTTTAACACTAGCCATTTTGACTGGTTTGAGGTGATAGCTAACTGTGGTTTTGATTTTCATTTCAGGATGATTAATAATGTGGAGTATCTTTGTATATGTATATTGGTCATCTGTATGTCTTCTTCAGAAAAATATCTATTCAGGTTCTCTGCCCGTTTTTTAATCAGATTGTTTTGTGTTGTTGAGTTGCACAAGTTCTTTATATATTTTGGATATTAATCCCCTATGAGATATACCATTTGCAAATATCTTCTATTCAATAGGTTGCTTTTTTGTTTTGTCTTGTTAGTTTCCTTTGCTGTGCAAAAGCTTTTCATTTTGGGAGTTGGGTGAACCTGGTGGTGGGTATTATGGAGGGCACATATTGCATGGAGCACTGGGTGTGGTGCATAAAAAATGAATCTTGGAACACTGAAAAAAATTAAATTTAATTTTAAGAAAGCATTTCATTTTGATGTAGTCTCACTAGTTCATTTTCACTTTTGCTTACCTTGCCTCAGGAGACTTATCTAGAAAAATGTTATGACCAATTTCAAGGAAATTACTGCCTATTGCTTCTTCTAGGATTTTTATGATTTTAGTTCTCACATTTAATCTATTCAGATCTCACATACTTAATCCATTTTGAGGTTATTTTCTGTGTATAGTATTAGAAAGTTGTCCAATTTCATTATTTTGCATATAGCTTTCCAGTTTTCCCAGACCACTTATTGAAGAGTCTTTTTCTGATTGTATATTCTTGTCTCCTTTGGTCATAGAATAACTAACTATATAATTGCAGGTTTACTTCTGGGCTCTCTATTCTGTGCCATTGATGTATGTGTCCATTCTTTATGCAGCACCATACTGAATTAATTACTATACCTTTGTAGTATATCCTGAATTGTAAACTTATGATATCTCCAGCTTTGTTTTCTTCCTCAAGATTGTTTTGACTATTCGTGGTCTTTTTGTTTCCATATAAAGTTTAGTTTTATTTGTTCTAGTTTCTGAAAAATGTTGGTATTTTGATAGGGATTGCTTTGAATCTATACTGTGCTTTAGGCAATATGGACATTCTAACAATATTAATTCTTCCAATCTATGAGCATGGAATTTCTTTCCATTTATTTGTGTCATATTTGATTTCTTTTACCAGTGCTTTATAGTTTTCAGAGTATAGGTCTTTTACTCTCTTGGTTGTTTGTTTTAGGTATTCTATTTTTAGGTTTGTTTTAGGTATTCTTATTTTTGGTGCAGTTATAAATTGAGTTCTTAATTTCTCTTTCTGCTACTTTGATATTGGTGTATATAACCACTATCATTTTCTTGGTATTAATTTTGTTTCCTGCAAATTCACTGAATTCATTTGTCATTTCCAGTAGTTGTTTTTTTTTAGATTTTTCCATATATAATATCATATCATCTGCAAATAGCGACAATTTAACTTTTTCCTCACTAATGTGGTTACCTTTAATTTTTCCTTGTTTGATTGCTGTGCCTAAGACTTCCAGTATTATGTTGAATAAAAGTCATGTCTCACTTCTTATTGCTTTATTATCCCTGGCCATGACTGGTAGGGTGATCCCCTCAGTTTTGACAATCCTGCCTCTTAGCTCCACCATCTCTTTCCCAGGTTCTCTCAAAGCCTTTCTTTTGATGTATCTTCTGATTGCTCTTTGCATTTTGTCTATCAGACTCCTGCACAGGTATTCACATTAATGGAAAAAAATTCTTCTTATAAGGAAAAATATTTTCTGATATTTTTGGAGTGCTGCCTCTATCAGTGACCTTGAATGTTGCTCTTCTTCTTTTCAGGACCTTCTGTTCCCATTTTTGGTTTTCAGCACAAATTTTTATGAATCATCGTGCCTTTTTTCTCTATTGTATGTCATTTGCATTTGGTTGGTTTTCTTTGTCTCCTGATTATAATGAAGATGTCATTTGTACTTTCTTTTGTTACTCCTTGTCCTGAATGTTTGGTATATATTTAAAAATTAAAATAGAAATAGTAAGAATATAAAATTAATTAAAATTGTGTACTAGCACCCATAACTTACTTACTTATATTAGAAAAGTTTTACTGTCTGCCTCTATGAAGAAGGAGCTGATTGAGATTAGGGGGCACCTTGGTGTCTCAGTAAGTTAAGCGTCTGCCTTCAACTCAGGTCATGATCTCAGGGTCCTAGGATTGAGCCCCGTATCACACTCTCTTTTCAGCAGGAAACCTCTTTCTCCCTCTCCTTTTGCCTGATGTTTCCACTGCTTGTGTGCTCTCTGTCTTTCTGCAAATCAATAAATAAAATAAGAATTTAAAAAGAAATGCTTTTTTTATTATGTTCAGTCAGCCAGCATATAGTAATACTTTTTTAAAAAAGGGTACAAAAGATTTTCATTAGGGTACTTCTGCAGAGTTCCAAATAGTAGAAGATGATGGTGACTGGGAGAGAGCAGTGGTGCACATGACAAGGAAACATTGAAAAAATACATACTTATACCCACACATATGTGTGTATATATATATATATATATATATGTATATATATATATATATAATTAAAAGAAAAAATTTTATGAGTATATGATTAGTTAGTATGTATATCCCTCATTATTAGCAAAACTAATAACTAATATGATAAGCCATGAACAAAATGCTTGTAAGATCAAAGATTTTTTCCCTTTTTCTTCTAAATTATTCTATCTCAAATAAAAACTTTTTTTTGATGGCTACTCAAACACAGGGGGATCTTTTGCTATTTGTGTCGTACCTTAAGAAGGAAAATTATGGGGCGCCTGGGTGGCTCAGTGGGTTAAGCTGCTGCCTTCGGCTCAGGTCATGATCTCAGGGTCCTGGGATCGAGTCCCACATTGGGCTCTCTGCTCAGCAGGGAGCCTGCTTCCCTCTCTCTCTCTATGCCTGCCTCTCTGCATACTTGTGATCTCTCTCTGTCAAATAAATAAAATCTTTTAAAAAAAAAGAAGGAAGATTATGTTACATAGTTCTGAACTCAGATAAATTTCTATTTTGCTGTAATAAGACAGTATCCTATGAACTTTATATGTAATACATAAGTGTCTCTTTATTATATGTTTTTATATATTATATTTGTATTCAAAATATATAACATAATACATATATAATGTTTAAATTACATGTGTTATATTTATATATTCATAAATATATAAAATATAATTTATATGTATGACATATTGTACATATATTCATAAATATAAAGTATACATATTGTATACTTATATACTTATAATAAATATACATATACTTATATATACTTTACATGTAAAGTATAACTATGTCTACTTTATATGTAAAGTATATATAATAAGTATATAACATATACTTTATACATGTTACATATTTATGAATATATAAATAGAACATATATATAATTTCAGTAGTATTACAAATTACAAGGAATCAAGCATAATTTGAGTAAAAGGACCTATATAGGTTTAACATTTTATCATTTAATCTTGATTAACAAAGATATACACAAATAAACATTTCTTCTTTTTTGTTGAGAGAGCCAGATCTAGAGTAGGTTTCATTTGAGTTCCATTTTCTCCTCTTTTGCATGAAAGTCTATAACTTTGCTCTTAATGATGCCATGCATCAAATGTTAAGCTCCTAATGTCCATGGACCAGCTTTGGCTAAATATATGGAAGTCTTCATTTTAACTAAATTTTCTCATTGATTTTCAGTTGGATTATGATGTAATTTTATGCATGCACACTATTATAGATATGGAATAATATTTGGCAATATGACTTTGACAGTAGTCTGATTATTGATCAAGATATTTGATTACATCTTAAAATAAAATATTTGCATAAAAAGAAAACAGGAGGTGAATTATTTTCCTGCATAAATAATTTTAATATTCAAACATATCACTTAAAAATTAACAAAATATACAAATACATAGAAAAAAGAATAAATGCAAATAACAACTTCCACTTAAAAATAAATATTAAAGCAATTATTTTCACAGCTTACATTAAAAGCTAAAAATAATAAAATATAATTTGTTCATGGTAAGTTGACATGAATAGCTTTCAATCATGTCAGGAAGAAACATTGATTATACTACATACATAAGATTGGTAAGCTTAATGTCATACATTTTGTCAACTAGTTCTATTGGGGAAAATTTTAAAGTAAATAAATAAAACTTTAAAGTAAGTAAATCAAAGTATAAGTAATTATATTTTTTACAATGTTATCATTCATGGTAATAAATACTAACCAACTTCAATTACATTTAACAAAACAATTGTTAAAACAAGTTGTTTTTTCTAGTGTACTCAGCAGTTAACAATGATATTTGGATAAAGATAGTATAAATCAACGTTATTTTTAAAATTTATATATCTTATTTTTTTCATAGTTTTTGCACCACACCCAGTGCTCCATGCAATGAGTGCCCTCCATAATACCCACCACCAGGCTCCCCAACCTCCCACCCCCCGCCCCTTCAAAACCCTCAGGTTATTTTTCAGAGTCCATAGTCTCTCATGGTTCATCTTCCCCCCAATTTCCCTCCACTCCCTTCTCCCCTCCATCTCCCCATGTCCTCCATGTTATTTGTTATGCTCCACAAATAAGTGAAACCATATGATAATTGGCTCTCTCTGCTTGACTTATTTCATTCAGCACAATCTCTTCCAGTCCCGTCCCTGTTGCTACAAAAGCTGGGTATTCATCCTTTCTGATGGAGGCATAATACTCCATAGTGTATATGGACCACATCTTCCTTATCCATTCATCCGTGGAAGGGCATCTTGGTTCTTTCCACAGTTTGGCGACCATGGCCACTGCTGCTATAAACATTGGAGTACAGATAGCCCTTCTTTTCACCACATCTGTATCTTTGGGGTAAATACCCAGTAGCTCAATTGCAGGACCATAGGGAAGCTCTATTTTTAACTTCTTGAGGAATCTCCACACTGTTCTCCAGAGTGGCTGCAACAACTTGCATTCCCACCAACAGTGTAAGAGGGTTCCCCTTTCTCTATTGGAGAGGGTTCTCCTCTCCAACACACATTCTCTCCTGTCTTGCTAATTTTGGCCATTCTAACTGGTGTAAGGTGGTATCTCAATGTGGTTTTAATTTGAATCTCCCTGGTGGCTAGTGATGATGAACATTTTTTCATGTGTCTGATAGCCATTTGTATGTCTTCATTGGAGAAGTGTCTGTTCATATCTCTGCCCATTTTTTGATATGATTATCTGTTTTGTGTGTGTTGAGTTTGAGGAGTTCTCTATAGATCCTGGATATCAACCTTTTGTCTGTACTGTCACTTGCAAATATCTTATTTTTCAAATATTATGTACTAAAACATAATGTCTTCAAAATAAATTATAAATAAAAATAATAAATACAGGTGAAATATTTCAAAATACTCAACATTTGTTTTTTTGTTTGTCTGGGTAACTCGCTTATTTATTATTTATTTATTTGTTTATTTTCATTTTTACTTGACAGAGAGAGTGAGTGAGTGAGTGAGAATGAGAGAGAACAAAAGTAGGGGGAGAAGAAGCAGACTATCCACTGAGCAGGGAGCCTGATGTAGGGCTCAATTGTTTTGGTAATTCTATATCTCCTATCTGAATGATATCCTTGCTGGATAGAATACTCTTGGATGCAGATTTTTCCCATTCTGCACTTTGAATATATGAAGCCACTCTCTTGTGGCTTGCTAAACTTCTGTTGAGAAATCTCCAGCTTCCCTTGTAAGTTAAGACTTCTTTCTTTTGTTGTTGTTGCTTTTAAGATTTTTTTTCTTTAGCACAATATTTTGCAAATTTAATTGCAATATGTCTTAGTGTTGGCGTGGTTTTATTGATTTTGATGGGAACTCTCTATGCCTCTTGGATCTGGATGTCTGTTTCCTTCCCCAGATTAAGGAAGTTTTCATCTCATTTCTTTACTTAAATTTTCTGCCCCCTTTCTCTCTTCTTCTTCTTCTGGGACTCCTATAATATGGGTATTACTATGTTTTATGGAGTCACTGAATTCCTTAAGTCTATTCTCATGTTGCAGAATTCCTCTGTCACTCTTTTTTCAGCTTCATTATTTTCCATGTTGTCTTCTGTATCATTAATTCATTCTGCTTTTACCAGCTTGCTGTTCATTGCATGAAGCCTGTTTCCAAGAGAAAGTATTGTGATGGTGTTTTGATTAGTGCTGCTCCCATTTGAAAGAGGGATATGTGCTCAAGGAAACAGAAGGAGGAGGCATTTTCCATCAAATAACACACATTGAGAAAAGTACTATCAGTCTTTACAATATGAATGTTATAAAAGGAAGATAATCATATTAGATAAACACCACAGTTTACCATTGTTCACCTTATCATCGTCATTCCCTAGAATATTAATCCTTTTATAAATTGAAGTCTACAGGACAATGGAGGAAAGCAAAAACAGTTCTGAAAAGGGATTTCTTCTTCTGGGATTTTCAGATGAGCCCCAACTAGAAAGGATCATTTTTGTCATGATTTTGCTTTTCTACATCTTGAACATTCTGGGGAACACTGACATAATTTTGGTATCTTGTTTAGCCCCCAAACTCCACACCCCAATGTACTTTTTCCTCAGCAATCTCTCTTGTGTGGACATTTGATTTACCACCGGTGTTGCCCCACAGTTGTTGGTTACCATGAATAAGAAAGAAAAAACATGAGCTATGGTGGATGTGTGGCCAAGCTCTATGTGGCCATGGGGTTAGGCTCCTCTGAGTGTATTTTCCTGGCAGTCATGGCTTATGACCCATATGCTGCTGTCTGCCGGCCTCTGCAATACACAACTATAATGCACCCTCAGCTCTGTGCATCCCTGGTCAGTGTAGCAAGGCTCAATGGACTCATCACCTCCTTAATTCAATGCTCCCTTACTGTGCAACTGCCCCTTTGTGCTCATCGCAAACTGGACCACATTTTCTGTGAGGTTCCTGTGCTCATTAAGCTGGCCTGTGTGGACACAACTTTCAATGAGATAGAACTCTTTGTGGATAGTGTGATTTTTCTAGTTGTACCTGTGTCACTCATCTTAGTCTCCTATGGCTTTATAACAAAAGCCGTGCTGAGGATAAAATCAGCAAAAGGGTGGAAGGCCTTTGGGACTTGTTCTTCCCACCTGATTGTGGTCATTATTTTCTATGAAACCATCATCTTTATGTACCTTCAACCAGCCAAACGTAGCTTAAAAAAACAGGGAAAATTTGTCTCTTTTTTCTACACCCTAGTCACCCCACTCTTAAACCCCATTATCTATACCTTGAGAAACAAAGATGTGAAAGGGGCCTTGAGAACACTGGTAATGAGAAATGTTCTTGTTCCAGAAAATATATGACTGTAGGTATAACATTAGTGGGCTATTCTTAGCTCGCAGATTATTTGTTCTAAGTACTGGGTTGTTTTTAAACAATGCCATAAGGAATAGTAACAGACACAGAATTCTGTAAGAAGCTAACATACTCAAGTCACAGTGGTTTTTCATTATTTCAAAACATCCCTTGAATGAATCCAAGATCTTATGTTCTATCTACTTTGCTCTTTTTCAACCATGTCATCAATTTTCATGCACAAATTGTTTCACTCTGGAGTCCATGTGTATCTTGTAAAACTCTGCTTATTCCTAAAAGCTCAACTGAAATGTTACCAGTGCTCCCTAGCTTTCTTGAATTATCATTCACCTCACCTTTAAAAAAATTATCATAAAATATGTTACCATGAAACATGAAATGTGCTTTATTTCTATATTTTCAAACACTGTGTGTACATACATACACACATAATATATATGTTATATATCATGAGTATATATGTATATTTCCAAGTTTATAACATTATATGCATATATATGACATGATCTATAATGTGTAATATTATGTAATATGTATGTATATGTATGCATACATGTAATATGTATATATTATGTAATGTATATATACATGTAATATATACATATAGGTAATATAATATGTAATATTACATATTATGTATGTGTGTGCATATATAATATATATATATACATATATAAAATAAACTCAGAAATTATATATAATATGTAACTCTTTCCCCATTAGTTTAAACTAGAGAATGGGCAGATTTCACTATGTCGGCTTATTTGTATTATGAAAAACATAAACCTAATTCAGAATTGTGATACATTGATTACATTTGTAATGTGAATTATGACTTTATTATTAAAATAGTGAAATGAGTAAGCCTTGATTAAGTTGATCAGTTCACATATTATTTATTCCCCTTCTCTTGAAGGATTTAGAAATTGAGTGAAAGTGAAAGAAAAGTGTGTCATCCTTTCTGTCTTTCTGTCCAAAGAGAGTGAAATTTGTTAACTTGCCAAATCAAGTACTTTAACAGAATTGAGCAGCTATAGGAAAATTGATTTAACCTAAAATCTTTTACTTTCTTTTTTTATTATGACACAGCAAGGCAAAAAGAAGCATGAAAATATCAATGAAAATAAAAAGCATAATTCATACAGAATCTGTGTGGGCTTTCATGTGATTTAAACTTACAATGACAAAAAAGAAAACAGGATCATCTAAAATTCTTCTTTGTATCAAAATTACATTCTCAGTCTACAAGAGCTGAAGAGAAAATTTAGACCTGTCTCAACATCCAAAGACAAGTTTAAAGACAAAAACACTACACACATAAGAAAAAAAAAACAACAACCAGAAAAACTTTCTGAATAAATTAGTTAAGACCTCTATAAAGATACCTTGTGAAAGTTATAGCCTTTAAAGACCTTGAAAGCAACTAAAATAATGAGTATTTAATTTATGAGAAAGAACAAGCATAAAAGACTAGTTGAATTTGCCTTCTAGAGTTTTCAAATATGAGTAACACTCTCACTAATGGTAGTAACCTAGTGGGAACAGAGTGGGACATGTTAAGGAACACAAGCTTTCATTTATAATACTCAAGATGAGAAGTTGTATAAATAACCTCTTGTTTATATAAGCATTACTTCTTTATATCCAGAAAAGCATGGCAAGAAAAAACACAACCCACATGTCAAAGTTGGTGGGAATGCAAGCTGGTGCAACCACTCTGGAAAACAGCATGGAGGTTCCTCAAAAAGTTGGAAATAGACCTACCCTATGACCCAGTAATTGTACTACTACTTTATACCCTAAAGATACAGATGTAGTGATCTGAAGGGGCACATGCACCCAAATGTTTATAGCAGCAATGTCCACAATAGCCAAACTATGGAAAGAACCTAGATGTCCATCAACAGATGAATGGATAAAGAAGATGTGAGATATATATATATATACAGTGCAGCCATCAAAAGAAATGAAATCTTGCCATTTGTGACGATGTGAATGGAACTAGAGGGTATTATGCTTAGCGAAATAAGTCAATCAGAGAAAGATAACTATCATATGATCTCCTTGATATGAGGAAGTGGAGATGCAAGGTGGGGGGTTTAGGGGGGAGGAAAAAAATAAAAGAAACAAGATGAGATCGGGAGGGAGACATACCATAAGAGACTCTTACTCTCACAAAACAAACTGAGGGTTGCCAGGGGGAAGGAGGTAGGGAGAGGGTGGTGGGTTTATGGACATTGGGGAGGGTATGTGCTATGGTGAGTGCTGGGGAGTGTGTAAATGTGGCGATTCAGAGACCTGTACCCCTGGGGCTAATAATACATTACATATTAATAAAAAAATTCTACTTAGGAGACAAGATGGCAGAGAAGTAGGAGGAGGCCCTGTATCAACCTGTACCCTAAAGTGAGCTGATTACCTACCAAAGAACTCTGATCACCCATGAAATCAGCTTGAGATTAGAATTATACACTTCTGGATCTCTACCAAGGCAGAAGATGCCAGTGGACAGGTAAAGTGGAGTAGGAACATCGTACTGATATCTGAAGATAAACAAAAGGGGGAGGGAGCCACCAGAAGCGACCCATTGGAAAGTAATACCCCAACATGAGAGTGCCCTGTTATTGGGGACCAGCATTAACTTGGAGTCTGGTTGAAAGCACTCAAAAAGAGCAAAGGATCCTAAGGGGAAATTGGTGGAATTGGGCAGCTAGGGACAGGGACATAAGCCCATGGACCCAGGACAGCCACCACTGGCAAGGAACCAGAAAGCACAGCAAGAAGCCAGGTCTTGGTCCCTGAGCTGCGGGCCAGCCTGAGAGCCTCTGGGTGGCAGCGCCCGCGAGGGTGAGGAAGTCTGGGGAGGATGCCAGCTGGCAGATGACAGCTTTTTGCACTCTGCATGCATGCTGTGTGAGCAGGGTCTGAGTCATGCCCCACAGCCTCTCCTGAGAGAGGTCCATGCAGGTGCCAGCTAGCTGGTGCTCTCTAGGACCCAGAGAGTCTGAGCACTCTCAGCCCTGACCAGCTTGAAAATCTCAGTGCAGCAGCTATCTCTGCTTGGGATCTCTCTGCCAGACTGGAGCTGCCCAGACAACCAAGGCTAGTATTTCTCATGGTTTGGGGTACAAGCAAGAGTTTCTGTGACCCCAGAGACCTTGACCAGGGACGTGATCTTCCAGCATTAGAGGGGGAATTTATGTGCTCTGGAGCACCCAGAGGGTATCAGACTGAGGTTTCTCTCTGAGATAGAATTCTGGGTGCAGTTTGCTTTCCTCTATACCTCCTAAGAACCGCAGCTACAGGGAGAAAAAACAAACAAACAAAAAACCTCCAGAGACCAAAAACCTGAAAAACTGGTTTCCTCAGAACCCAGCCCCTTGATGGGGACAGGAGGACTCAACTCTAGCAAGAATCCCTGAAAAAACCATGTGGTAGGCCCCTCCCCCAGGAAGCCAGCAAAAAAAAAAAAAAAAAAAAAAAAAAAGACAAAAGGAAAACCACCACTACTTCATAGATACAACTTTTGTATTTAATTCATTCCCACTATTCTGGTTCTTTTCATTTTTTTAATATAATTTTTAACTTATTTGCCATCACAATGAGATGCTCAGTACATCAAATTCCATAATAACTTTTTAACCTTAACTTTCTTGATACATATAGCTGTGTTTTCCTTTTGCTTTCTATTTTTAAATTTAATTTAATTTAATTTAATTATTTTTTAATATTCATATAGAGATAAGCTGCTAGGTAATACCCTTTCCCCAATCAATGCTACCCCTATAGGTAAACCAGTCTTAATACCCTTGATCTCAGGAAAGTTGAGTCCTTTAACAATGATATCAAGGTACATCCAGGAAGAAACAAAATAAACTTCCTTGCCCACACTGAGAATTTATAACCACCCTCCCATCATTTTCTTCTGTCAGTGTTTCTGTGTATATGTTTTTATTCTGGCAGAATATAAATCTTATACGTGGGGTTCATTTTGATAGGGTTCTTTTACTTATTTATTTATTTTTATTTTTTCTCTTCTCCACTACTTTTGTTGGTCTTTTACTTACTGTATTTTTGTTCCTATACTTCATTAAACTTACCTTTGGGGCCCTATTGGGCTGGGCCTTCTCTTTTATTTTATCTTTCTTTTTCCCCCTGTCTCTCTCTCTCTTCTTTTCTTTTTTCTTTCTTTTTGGTGGGGCCTTCTGATTGCTCAGAAGCGTTCCAGGGTGCACTGTGCCTGCACCACGGTTGATACATTCAGCTACATAGCCATCTCTCACCAAAATGATTAGGAGAAGGAATGCCCAACAGAAGAAAAATTCAGAGACTGGGACCTCTCCATCAGAGCTGTTGGATATAGACATACACAGTGTGTCAGAAAGGCAGTTCAGGCTAACAATTACCAAGGCAACAGCGAGGATGGAGAAAGCCTTTGATGACAAAGCAGAATTGATTACAGCAGAAGTGAAAGCCAACAGGAATGATGTTCACAATGTTCTCAATCAGTTCTAATCTAATCTAAATTCTCTAAAAGCTAGGGACAGAAGATAGAATTAGTGATTTGGAGGACAAACAGATAGAGAAAAAGGATCAGGAGGAAGCCTGGAACAAACAGCTTAGAAGCCACGAAAACAGAATTACGGAAAAAAGGATGCCATGACACATTCAAACGTCAGAATTATTGGAATCCCTGAGGGGGATGAGAAAGAAAGAAGACTAGAAGATATAGTTGAACAAATTTTCCGTGAAAATTGTCCCAATCTGGCGATTGGAATGAGCGTTCTTAGGCTACAGGCAGAAAGGTCTGCCCCCAAGATCACAGAATCTAGAAAGACCTCAAGAGAGCGGATTGTGAAAATGATGAATCATAATAGTGGACAGGAGCTCATAAAAGCAGCTAGGGGGAATAAATCCCTTATGTACAGAGGAAAGCCCATCAGAATAACATCAGACCTGTCCAAAGAAACTTGGCAAAGAAACAGCTAGCAAGACGTATTCAGGGCAATAAATGAGAAGAACATGCAGCCAAGAATACTTTATCCAGCAAGACTGACATTCAAAATGGATGGAGAGATAAAGGGCTTCCAAAACAAGCAAGGTTTAAAAGAATATGGGAACACAAGCAGACACTGCAGGAAATATTAAGGGGGGGGTCCATAAAAGAAGAAAAATCCTAAGAATATCATTGAACAGAAATATATGGAGATAATCTATAGAAACAAAGACTTCATAGGTAACACGATATCAATAAAAACATATCTCTCAATAAGCACTCTCTATGTGAATGGCCTACATGCACCCATAAAACGACACAGGGTTGCAGATTGCATAAAACGACAGGACCCATCTATATGTTGTCTACAAGAGACCCATTTCGAGCCTAAGGATACACCAAGACTGAAACTGAAGGGATGGAGAAGCATCTTTCATGCCAATGGGCCTCAAATGAAGGCTGGGATAATGATTCTCATATAAGATAAATTAGATTTTAAACTAAACACTGTAGTCAGAGATACAGAGGGACACTAAATCATTCTTAAAGGGACTATCCACCAAGATGATCTAACAATTGTAAATATCTATGCCCCCAATATGGGAGCAGCCAATTACATAAGAAAACTATTAATTAAGGTAAGGAGTCATATTGATACGAATACATTGATAGTAGGAGATCTTAACACACCTCTCTCAGTAATAGACAGATCATCCAAGCAGAAAATCAATAAAGACACAAAAGCAATGAATGACACATCGGACCAGATGGACCTCATAGATATATATGGAACATTCCACCCTAAAACAACAGAATACTCATTCCTCTCAAGTGCACATGGAACCTTTTCCAGAATAGACCACATACTGGGTCACAAATCAGGACTCAAACGATACCAAAAGATTGAGATTATTCCCTGTATATTCTCAGATCACTAATGCTTTGAAATTGGAGCTCAACCACAAGGAAAAGTTTGGAAGGAATTAAAACACCTGGAAGCTAAAGACCAACTTGGTTAAGAATGCTTGAATCAACCAGGAAATGGAAGAAGAACTTCAACGGTTCATGAAAATCAATGAGAATGAAGTCACATCGGTCCAAAACCTATTGGATACAACAAGGGCAGTCTTAAGGGGGAAATAAATAGCCATCCAAGCCTCCCTCAAAAAATATGAAAAATCCAGAATACACCAGCTGTCCCTACACCTTAAAGAACTGGAGAATCAACAACAAATTAAGCCAACTCCACACATGAGAAGGGAAATAATCAAGATTAGAGCAGAGATAATAACAAATAACACAGAGGACAAGGGGAGACGGAGAGGAGAAGGGAGTGGAGGGAAATTGGAGGGGGAGAAAAATCATGAGCGAATATGGACACTGAAAAATAACATGAGGGTTTGGAAGGGGCGGGGGGTGGGAGGTGGGGGAGCCAGGTGGGGGATATTATGGAGGGCACGAATTGCATGGAGCACTGGGTGTGGTGCAAAAACTATGAATGCTTTAACACTGAAAAGAAATAAAAAAAAAGATTAGAGCAGAGATCGATGAGATAGAAACTAGAGATACAGTAGAACACATCAATGAGACTAGAAGCTGGTTTTTGGAAAGAGTCCATACGATCGATAAAACATTGGCCACACTAATCGAAAAGAAAAGAGAGAAAGCTCAAATTAATAAAATTATGAATGAAAAGGGAGAGATGACAACTAACACCAAGGAAGTAGAAACAATCATCAGATCATTATCAACAGTTATATGCCAATAAGTTAAGCAACCTAGATGAAATGGATGCATTCCTGTAAAACTATAAACTCCAAAAATTGAACCAGGAAAAAAATGACAACCTGAATAGACGGATCTCTAGTAATGAGATTGAAGCAGTGATCAAAAATCTCCCAAAAAACAAGAACCCAGGACCTGACGGATTCCCTGGGGAATTCTACCAAACATTCAAGGAAGAAATAACACCTATTCTCCTGAAGCTGTTTCAAAAATTTGAAGCAGAAAGAGAACTTACAAATTCTTTTTATGAATCCAGTATTACGAGGATCCCCAAACCAGACAAAGACCACATCAAAAAGGAGAATTTCAGACCAATATCACTGATGAATATGGATGCTAAGATTCTCAACAAGATCCTAGCAAACAGGATCCAACAGCACATTAAAAAGATCATCCATCATGACCAGGTGGGGATCATTCCTGGCTCACAAGGGTGGGTCAACATTCGCAAATAAATCAATGTGATAGACAAATCAATAAGAAAAGAGGAAAACAACATTGTCCTCTCAATTGATGCAGAAAAAGCATTTGACAAAATCCAGAATCTGTTCCTGATTAAAACGCTTCAAAGTATAGGGATAAAGGGAACATTCCTGAACTTCATAAAATCTATCTATGAAAGACATACAGCAAACATCATCCTCAATAGGAAGAAGCTCACAGCCTTCCCGTTGAGATCAGGAACACGACAAGGATGCCCACTCTCACCACTCTTGTTCAACGTAGTATTAGAAGTCCTAGCAAGAGCAATCAGACAAAAAAGAGAAATAAAAGGTATCCAAAGCGTCAATGAAGAAGTCCAAATCTCTCTCTTCGCAGATGACATGATTCTTTATATGGAAAACCCAAAAGACTCCACACCCAAACTACTAGAAATCATACAGCAATTCAGTAACGTGGCAGGATACAAAGTCAATTTACAGAAATCAGTGGTGTTCTTATACACTAACAATGAAAATACAGAAGGGGAAATTAGAGAATCGATTCCATTTACTATAGCACCAAGAACCATAAGATACCTGGGAATTAACCTAACCAAAGAGGTAAAGGATCTGTACTCGAGGAACTACAGAACACTCATGAAAGAAGTTGAAGAAGACACAAAAAGATGGAAGACGATTCCATGTTCTTGGATCAGAAGAATAAACATTGTTAAAATGTCTATACTGCCCACAGCAATTTATACATTTAATGCTATTCCGATCAAAATGCCACCAGTATATTTCAAAGAGCTGGAGCAAATAATCCTAAAATTTGTATGGAATCAGAAGAGACCCCGAATCGCTAAGGGAATGTTGAAAAACAAAAATAAAACTGGTGGCATCTCATTACCTGATTTCAAGCTTTACTACAAAGCTGTGATCACCAAGAGAGCATGGTACTGGCATCAAAACAGACACATAGACCAATGGAACAGAGTAGAGAGCCCAGATATGGACCCTCAACTCTATGGTCAAATAATTTTCGACAAAGCAGGAAAAAATATACAG
>PISX010030610.1:0-18422 GCA_004024625.1 Mellivora capensis | reverse complement strand
TAGAGCTTGAAGTCTGGAATTGTGATGCCACCAACTTTGGCTTTCTTTTTCAACATCCCTCTGGCTATTCAGGGTCTTTCCTGATTCCATATAAATTTTAGGATTATTTGTTCCATTTCTTTGAAAAAAATGGGTGGGATTTTGATAGGGATTGCATTAAATGTGTAGAGTGCTTTAAGTAGCATAGACATTTTCACAATATTTGTTCTTCTAATCCATGAGCATGGAACATTTTTCCATTACTTTGTATCTTCTTCAATTTCTTTCATGAGTACTTTATAGTTTTCTGAGTACAGATTCTTTGCCTCTTTGGTTAGGTTTATTCCTAGGTATCTTATGGTTTTGGGTGCAATTATAAATGGGATGGACTCCTTAATTTCTCTTTCTTCTGTCTTGTTGTTGGTGTAGAGAAATGCAACTGATTTCTGTGCATTGATTTTATATCCTGACAATTTACTGAATTCCTGTATAAGTTCTAGCAGATTTGGAGTGGAGTCTTTTGGGTTTTCCACATAAAGTATCATATCATCTGCAAAGAGTGACTTCTTTTTTGCTGATTTGGATGCCTTTAATTTCTTTTTGTTGTCTGATTGCTGAGGCTAGGACTTCTAGTACTATGTTGAATAGCAGTGGCAATAATAGACATCCCTGCCGTATTCCTGATCTTAGGGGAAAATAGGAGAGGGAGAATCTTAAGAAAGGTCCACACCCAGTGTGGAGCCCGATATGGGGCTGGATGCAGGGCTCATTCTTACCACCCTGAAATCATGACTTGAGACCACATCAAGAGTCCTATGCTTAACTGACTGAATCAGCCAGGTGCCCCAAGAATATGTTACAGTTTAACAAATGAAAGGCAGATCCTTGCCTGATGACCCTGTACGAAAGACTGTCAATTGATAAACCCCACATGTGCATGGGAAGCTTTCAGGTAGCTTATTTAAGTATCTCAATTTGAAGAGATAGCCAAGGATTTCCAGATATTTGAAAAAAAAACCTTAAATACAGAAGATAGAAACCAATGTAAAAACAAATATGCAGTCACATTAGAGAAAAACAATAACAACATAAACAAGATAGGAAACTCTTAAGAAAGAGAAATAAGGCAGAGATCTTAAGAAAATTTTTTTAAAACATTACTATCTTAGAGTGAGAATAGTGACCATATCTATGGGAAAAATATATATGAGCAACTTTAGAAAATATTTCAGAGAAAAAGAAGGGTTATTTAAAAATTGAATAGTAGTTTTAAAGCAAAGAAGATATTCTGTTCAATACTACCTTGTATGATACATGTCATTATGTATTTGTCCAAAGCCATAGACATCAAGAGTGAACATAATGTAAGCTATGAACATTAGGTGATAACAATGTGTCAGTGTAGGTTCATCAATTGTAACAAATGTATTACTCTGGCGTGTTTGATATGGGGGAGACTGTGTTGGGAGTGTGGTGCAGGGCATATGGGAACTCACTGTACTTTCTGCTCAATTTTGCCATAAACCTAGAACTGCCTTAAAAAATAAAGCCTATTAAAAAAGGGATAGCAGAAATAAAAGTTCAAAAGATGTAGAGGATACATTTGAAGAACTCTTTCATAAAGTAATATAAATGCACAAAGAAATGGAAAATGAGGAAGAGAGTATAAAAATCCTAGCAAATCATCATATGTCAGCGGTTCTCAACTGAAGGTGGTTTTTGCCCTCAGAGGAAATCTGGCAGTGTCTGGAGATAATATTGGTGACTACAAATCAGGGAGAGTAATGCTACTTGCATTTTGTAAATACTGGCCAGGAGGGATGCTGCTAGACCCCCTGTAATACACAGGATAGCCATCAACAGGAAATATCCAACCCCAAATAGCAATAGTGTTGATGTTGACAAACCTTGTTTTGGGTAGTCCAACTTCCAAACAGTAGTTATAGATCAAAGAAGAAAGGAAAGTGTGGAGATAAAACTGTCAAAGAAGTGGCAAAATAGATTTCTTAGAACTGAAGAAAATGAATCTTCAGATTTAAAGGGTCCACTGAATTCCTAGCATAGTCAATTAAAAAAATAAATAAGTAAACTACACCAAGGGTCATCATAATGCAATTTCAAAACAAAGATCCTGGGAAGTTTGAAGATGAAAAATAAGAATGGCTTGGGACTTTTCAACAACAGTAGAAGCTACAACAAAATAGAGTGTTGTCTTTAAACTTCTAGGAGAAAGTGATTTTAGACCTAGATTCCATACCCTATGTGATGATCTTAAAGTGGTCCCTAAATTCTTTGATATTCCTGTCTTTAAGAGTTGGAGCTTAATTTCCCCTCCCATAAGTATGGGCTATATTTAGCAACTTTCTTCTAACACAAAAAATATAGCAGAAGTGATGGTATGTCACTTCCAAGTTTAGAAAAACTATGGCTTATGTCTTGAATTCTTACTCACTCACTCATTGGATGCTCTGTGGGAAGTCATATCATAGCCACAAGGAACAGCTTGACTGCAACCCCATGAGATAAGCTCTGCCAATCCTACCCTGTCTGTTAAGCCACTCCTGGGTTCTTAACCCTCAGAAACTGTGTTAGATATTAACTGTTATCCCAACAGTCATTGTGTTAGGGTGGACTACTATAGCAGATTTTTATCTCTCTACTCTTTTGTAGTTTGAGAATATTTTCCTCAATTTTTTTAATGCAGTGACACTATTGTTACAAGGAAAAGAGTGTTATTAAAAAAAACACAAAAAACAAAAGCCACTTAATGGCAAATTGAAGGAAGATATCATTAAACTAAAAATCCATGTTAAGGTATTTGAAGAAGAATGATTACTCAAAAACAAAGTGAAGGTCACTTTTATTTGCCATTGTACAAAATAATCATTTTCAACCAGTTATTAGAAGAAGCTGGAAAATTGTGTTACTCCCTTTTTTTTTTCCTTCTCCCTTCCAAAATTGTTACAGGCATCCTGCAAATTCAATATTTAATTAAACTACTCCTTCCCATTTACACCCCCATTGCCTTAGATGCATGTGGAAAAAAATGATAAAATGATAAGGTCTTCTATAAGATCAACCAAAACTGGATTTGAATACTGACTCCATCTTCCCCTTGCCATATGAACATGGGAAAACTATTTAATATCCCTCAATCTTATTTCCTTCTCTGTAAATAATAACTCCCTTACATAGTTATTACTTGAATTAGCCATAATGTAAAGAAAGAACAAATACATTGAATAATAATAACAAAAATAATAATTATTATGCTGCCAAATTTTTTAATCCTGTGATCTACATATATCTTTTGCTGAACATTAGAATAATCTGGGGAATTCGTATAAATCTCAGTGCTCACAAAGAAGAAAAGTTCTAAGCAAATACTGAACTCTACTTGTTGATATGCACACTAATGCTTTTAGGCTGAATTATATTGATGTTTGTAATTCACATTGAAATGCATCCAAGCATACAATCAGTTGATGGGTGGGTAACGAGATATATAGATGGGTAAATAAATAAATTTTAAAAGTTCATGATAGATTCTACATAATGTGTATAGAGGCATTCTTTCTATATATTTTTTTTTGAATTTTGTTGTACATTTGAAAATTTTCACAGTAAAAATTTAGCTGAAAGTCCTGATGCCCTGACAACATGCCAGATCAGTTAAATCAACCTCTTGCAAATTGTTTTAAACTTCTCTGATGACTCCAACATGCAGCAAGGTTGAAAACCACTATTCTAACCTCTTACCAGTTAGTAATTCCTCTCCACAGCTTAAAAAATTATTTTTCTAGATTTCATACCTATTTCATTCTCCTATCCAAGAGCTTTGATTAAGGTTTAGAGTTTTGCTATACAGCAAAAAAACTATAGTAGATACCTAAAAGATAAAGAGAAGAAACCAAAGCTTACCACCAGAGAAAATCATCAAATCACAAAGGAAGAAAGCCAGATAAAAAGAAACTAACAAAGGAATTATAAAAGAGCCAGAAAATAATTAATAAAATAGCATTAGTCCATCCCTATCAATAATTACTTTGATTATAATTGGACTAAATTCTCTAATTGAAGGACATAGAGTGTCTGAATGGATTAACAACAACAAGAACAGCAGCAGCAGTAGAAACAACAACAAAAAAGCAAGACCAAACTATATGCTGTTTATAAGAAACTCACTTCAGCTTTAGGGACACACATATACTGAAAGTGAAGGGGTAGGAAAAGGACATTTCATGTAAACAGAAACCAAAAAAAGAAAAAAAAAACATAGCTGTACTTATATCAGACAAGGTAGACTTTTAGTCAAAGACTGTAATTAGAGACAAAGAAAGTCATTATATAATGATAAAAGGGTCAATTCAGTAAGAGGATATGAATTTATAAATATTTATACACCTAGCATGGAAGAACCTAAATATATAAAGTAAATATTAATAAACCTGAAGGGAGAAATAGCAATACAGTGATTGTAGGGGACTTCAATATCTCCACAAAGGATAGATCATTCAGACAGAAAATCAATAAAAAAAACACACATTAGACTTAAGCTGCATCTTAGATCAGAGGAACTTAACAGACATTTATAGAACATTCCATCCTACAGCTGCAGAATACATTCTTCTCATGTATTTGTGGAACATTCTCCAGGACAGATCATATGTTAGACCACAAAAGAAGTCTCAATAAATTTAAGAAGATTGAACTTCAAGCATCTTTTCTAACCATGATGGTATGAAACTAGAACTCAATTACAAGAAGAAACCTGGAAAATTCACAAATACATGGAGATTAATCAACATGCTACTGACCAGCTGATGGGTCAAAGAGAAAATAAAAAACATATCATGATACAAATAAAAATGGAAATACAACATACCAAAATTTATGGGATGCAACAAAAAACTGTTCTAAGGGAGAAGTCCAGAGTGATCAATTCCTATGCTAAGAAAAAAAAGATCTCAAATAAAGAACCTAACTCCATGCCTTAAGGAACCAGAAAAAAAAAAAGAAGTCCAAAGTCTAGAGTTAAGAAAGGAAGGAGATAAATGAAATACAGGAAATAAATGAAATACAGACTAAAAAGACAACCAAGAGGATCAATGAAATTAAGATCTGCCTTTTTTTTGAAAAAATAAAATAGACAAGACTTTAGCTAGACTTAACATGAAAAAGAGAGGAGTCAAATCAATAAAGTTAGAAATGAAAAGGGATATTACAACTGATATTAGTGCAAAGGATCACACGACACTGCTATAAACAGTTATATGCCAACAAATTGGACAACGTAGAAGAAATAGAAATTCCTAAAAATGTACAAACTACCAAGACTGAATCATAAAGAAAGAGAAAATCTGAACAGACTAATCACTAGTAAAAATTAAAAATGGAACTACTATATGATCCAGAAAACTCACTTTGGGGTATATATCCAAAGGAAATGAAGTCAGGATTTTGAGGAGATATCTATACCCCCATCTTGATTGTAGCATTTTTCATAACAGCCAAGATATGGAAACAACTTAAATGTCTGTCAGTGGATTAATGGATAAAGAATATGTGATATATATATATATATATACACACACACACACACACACACACACACACACACATGCATACATACAAACATAATGGAATATTACCCATTTATAAAAAAGAAGAAAATCATGTTGTTTGTGACTATGTGTATGGAGCTCAAGGGCATTATGCTAAGTGAAATAATCTAAACAGAGAGAGACAAATACTGCATGATATCACTAATATCTGGACTCTTAAAGCAAGCTCATGGAAACACAGTAGAAGTTGTTGTCAGTGGCTGGGGGTGGGTAGGGGAAATAGGGAGAGTGGTAAGAGGGTTTAAACTTTCAAGTATAAAAATAGAATATTACTCAACCACCTGAAAGGATGAATACGTATCATTTACATCAGCATGGATGGAACTAGATGGTATTATGCTGAAAAAAAGTAAGTCAATCAGAAAAAAAAATAAGTCAGAGAGAGGCAATTATATGGTTTCATTCATAATGTGGAATCTAAGAAACAGCACAGAGGATCATGGGGGAAGGGACGGAAAACAAAATGGAAAGAAATCAGAGAGGGAGACAAACCATGAGAGACCCTTAACTATAGGAAACTGAGGGTTGCTAGAGGGGAGACGGGGTGGGGGTGGATGGGGTAATTGGGTGATGGGCATTAAGGAGGGCACATGATGTGATGAGAACTGGGTGTTATATGCAATTGGTGAATTATTGAACTCTACATCAGAAACTAATGATGGACTATATATGTTGGCCAACTGAATTTAAATAAAAAAATAAACTTACCAGTGTAAGATGGATAAGGTCTCTGGATCTAATGTGTAACATGGTAATTATCATTGTAATACCCTATTGTATACTTGAAGTTTGCTGAGAGTATAACTTAAGTGTTCTCACCATAAAACAAAATATGTATAAGTATGCGAAGTGATGGATGTATTAATTAACTGGATGGGAGAAATTCTTTCCCAAAAATGAAAAAGAGCTTTAATTAGACTTCCTGCTTCTGTTGTGGTTTCCTCTGGTATATGATACATTTGCAACATGTGTAGAACAGAAAAACAACCAGTAATAATCCATCTCACTTTTCCTAACCCAACATAACTAAACCTGTCTTTCGAGGACAAAGTACAATATTCACTTATATTTGAAAGCAGCTAGAGACAACTCTTGCCTTCTGGTTTCTTGTGGTCATGGGTGTTTCCAGCACTGCTGCCTGGCAGCACAACTTACCGGCCAGTTGTTGAACCAGGGAGTTATGCTGTGGCCCAGGCCTATAGCCTGAGAAGCATGTAGCTCCCAAACTGACAGTCATAGAGTTCATGATAAATAGGGATTATAGGTTACATATATGCAAAATTTAGGCAGAAAATAGAGTCTGAGAAATCATGCCACGAAGTGCATAAGAAATATTCTCCACATATGTTTTCCTTACAAGGATTTTGTTAGTTAATTTATTACGTAAATTTAAAAAAATACTCAGCAATTTCACTTGTTACTCATTTTTGCACTAAGCAGTTTTAGTAATAATGTTTATGTCACAGGATGTTCATGAGTCTTAATAATCTTCAACCCATTCCTCCTGCCCACCTACCATTCCCTCCATGCTAGTCATTCTCAAAGTATGGTCCCCATACTGAGCAATATTAGCATCACCAGGGAATTTTTTAGATATAAAAACTCTTCAGCTTATAGTATTAGGAACGCTGAAAGTAGGGCTCACAGGTCTGTTTAAACAAGGTTTCCAGGTTATTGATGTTAATTTTAGAACCACTCATCTAAGACTTCACACATGCTGGCTCTGCTTCATACAATGCCCTTCCTCCTTTCTCTGCCTGAGATACCTCTGCTCTTCCTTCTAGAGCCTAGTCTACTAAAATGACTTTCCATAACACCTTCCTTTGCCAACTCTCACATTCCTTTAGGACAGAATTAATCCATGCTCTTTTATACTAGCATTGTTTTTTATCTTCACTTGGATTCCCTCTATAGCAGACCTTGTGGAAAGAACTCTTGTCCAAGTACATTATGTGGGATGTACAGGGGACATATTAGGGAAGTGACACAGGGAACAGTAGAAAGCCATTAAAAAGTGTGTTTTCGGGGCACGTGGGTGGCTCAGTCATTAAGTATCTGCCTTCGCTGGGCTCAGGTCATGATCCCAGAGTCCTGGGATTGAGCTCTGCATCAGGCTCCCTGCTCAGTAGGAAACCTGCTTCTCCAGAACTCTCCCACTCCCCTTGCTTGTGTTCCCTTTTTTACTCTGTCTCCCTCTGTCAAATAAATAAACAAAATCTTAAAAAAAAAAAGAATTGTGTTTTCAACCCAGGTAGTGCTTGGGTATCTGGAGCTTAAGCCCCCTGAGGAAACTGGACAATCTTGTAAAACACAGACCTCAGGATTCTACCACTTGAGGTTGCCGAATGAGCTGGGGTAATTATATATCAGCTCCCATCAGTCATTGATGGAGAACTTGTCCCTGAAGTGTTTATTTCCGAGCAGTTTTGACTTACCATAGGTGGGCAAAACAGACCCCTCTAGCCAGAAGGAGTTCTCAGGCAAAGAAATCTAAGGGCTGGCATTAGGAAGTTGAACCAAAGTACCTTGAAATGGAAAGACACGGGGATGTGCGCTGGGCAAGTACAACATATGCTGCAATT
Organism: Mellivora capensis; assembly: GCA_004024625.1. Classification (NCBI taxonomy): domain Eukaryota; kingdom Metazoa; phylum Chordata; class Mammalia; order Carnivora; family Mustelidae; genus Mellivora; species Mellivora capensis. Next base: position 10,237 of record PISX010030610.1, on the reverse strand, counting down.
TTGGTACATACCCTCATTACAGTATTTAATGTACACAGTAAACTGTGAATTTCTCATTGGCAGGGATAGTATCTCTTTCATCTTTATACCCCCTGAATTTAACACACTGACAGCCCCAATACTAAGCATTCAATAAATGTTTATTAAAGGAATGCATTAATGTTGTTAAATAAAACAAGCAAATACTATATACTTCATACACATTTATGAAGTATTTCTGGTTGGCTTTGAGCATTGATATTTTATTTTTTAAAGGGTCTATTTCTTTACACATTTTATGTTTTTCTGTATTTTAAAATCTTTTTTTTTTTTACATTTTGCTCAGTTCATCCTTCTTTCTGCAGTAGCTGTATTTACTTGCCTGAGAGCACAGCATATACTGATGTTAATCAAACTTCAGATGAAACACCTAAAATGATAGAAAGGAATCTGCTCTAATTAAATAATAAAGTAACCCCTACAGGTTTAGACATGTGCCTTCAGGTGTAGGAAAGAAAAAAAAATTAATGAATTTAGTAGTTTTATGCCAAGAATATTTCCCTCATGTATTTGTGTTTTAATAAGATGAAAAGTAAAATAGCAAAAGAGGCCTGATTTTGTGATGATATTTATTCATAAGGTGGTAAGTCAGCTATGATTAAAGTTTCCTTGACTAACACTTACCATAGTGGGGTCGGATTTTAGTTCAGTGAATTTGAAGTGTAGATGTCTTATACAAACATGGAGTCAGCCCGCAGTTGGCCTGCTCCTGCAGGTACATCCATGCTGGCGAGTGGGGGTGGGGAAATCCTCCGATGGTTCACTAAATACAGTGAAATGAGCATCACAGCCCTATTCCTGATAGGGGAACCCAGGCATATTTAATTCATTTATTATTTATTTCTCAGATAGATTAGAACCAGAAATTTGCCTTGAAATTAATTACTGCTTCTCTAATTTTATAAGAAACTCCTTTGGAAATGTCCTCTCTGACTTCTGGCTGCATCTCTCAGCAAAACAAGTAATGTCCACTGCAGATAGTTCTTATTTTCTTTACTACATACAACCTCTGATGACCCAGATATTTTCTCCTTCTATTTCTAATTGAAATGTTACTCTGATGTAATTTCAGCACTAATTCTCTGTTAACACCACTTGATGCTTCTGAGTTCATTATTTTTTCTGTAATACTGTTTTTTCATGTTCCAAGGCCAACTTAGAAGAGTAAAACGGGAATATTGTTTCTTTATTTGGAAAATTATTTTAAAATTAATTGACAACTATGAAAGTCACTGTTATTTTTTTAAATTCTGAAACCTTTGAGATTGGTTCCAATAAAATAAAATGTAGTAAACACTGGGAAAAATAATAGCATGTGTATGTTCATTAATATGGTAGATGATAACAGTTCTGTATGTGGGGGCTCTTGTTAATTATAACTATCTTAATAGGAAAAGCAGTCTTGCGGAAGGTAATGGTCCCAGTGAAACTGTATAAGAGAGAAAATAGAATTGCCCATGTAGAATAAACCTAAGTAAAAAGTTAATTGTTTCAATTTTATTTTTATATTTGTGTTATTGTGCTGTCATACCAAATATATTCTAAGATACATGATGATCTTAATCTTTACATTTAATCATGGTCAAAGGAGATAAGCCCCCAAGTTCAAGAGAGACTTTTATAAGCTGATCTCAAGTGGTATGTTTTGATTTGCTGCAATAGCCTATGAAGGAAATGAACATTTTGGCAGCCTAAGAAGCAAAATGTCATATTTTAAAAAGTCTTACTCTGCATACTTGGAATTTATATTTCACTAACACTTTTGAGAAGAAAAGGACACCTAAATATCTTACTTGCCCTGAGGATCAAAATCTGTTCACCCTCCAGTTTGAAATAAAATTATTTCCCCTCTCATTCTCCTTTAGCAAAGAAATTGAAGTTAAATTTATTGTGACCAGATCAAATGTACTGTCCCTCCTTCATTCAGAAAGAAACAAGGAAAGATATATGGCTGCACATGCTATAGTAGTTTCAGTTTCTCAATTACAAGAGTAGTAAAATCAGTTTACTCGTAGTGCCTGTTTGACTCTTAAAAGACAAGAATGCTAGGTCTACCTGCAGACACCATTCTCCTCGTGTTTGAGGATGAGAAAATGCACAGAAGCAGTCAAACAGATTTTCCTCATTGATAGTTATATGTTGAAAAGAAAATGTTCATATATGTGTATGTATTTTACAATTAAATGGCTTTAGAAATATAGTATTTATATACATTTATATATTATATATCATATATAATTATATATGTCTATTAATGATTACTCTTATTGTGAACATTGAGCACTTACTATGTGATTCAGCTTCACAACTTTGAGTACATTTTTCCCAATCCTTAGAACAACCCAATGTCATGCCTACTTACAAATGAGAATTCTGAAATCAGCAAATTTAAATCACTTGCTGAATTTTACAAAGCAATAAAGCAGAATTTCTAACTCATGCTTGCCTATCTTCATATTTCATATGCTATGTATCCTTTATGTTTTATGACTTGCTTCAAATTGAAAACTATGTCTTCATTTTTGCAAGATGATAGCATGGGATTTCTAATCTACAGAACATTTTCCTATTAAAAGGTATAATAATACTTCAAAATGAATATCAATTGTATGCATTAAAATTAATTAATTTTGAATCTGAAAAAATTAAATCCAACAGTATTTATGAGTACTTGTTATGTAGAAGGTAAAAGTGGTGATTCAACATACTTTCTACCCTTACAGAGCAATTGCTATAGTTTGGGGGTAATGATATGAATACAAATCAGAATGGAATAAATTCTTTAAAGTGGGACAAAAGGAGTTTGGGGGAAGTATAGAGAGGATGGATTACTTCTAATTAAGACCATCAGAAAGCTTTTCATGGAGGAAGTTATATCTGGACCAAAAATCAGGAGAAATAACATTTTGGCACAAGAAATATTATGAAGAAAACAAGTAAACAACAAATGTGAAGAACCGTCCAAGATGTTCATGGACTATTAAGTTAAATTCCTTTTGATTGGAGAATGTGGTGTGCAGGGTTATGATATATAATGAGAAGTGACTAGAAGGGATAAATGTTAGTTTGGGGAAAAGCTACTTAAACTGGAGGTCAGGTCATTAATGAATCCTTTACCTTTTTTAAAAAAGATTTATTTATTTGAGAGAGAGAGCACAAGTTGGGGGGAGCAACAGAAGGAATGGAAAGGGAGAAGCAGGCTCCCTGCTGAGCAGGAGCCCTGATGCAGGCCTGGATCCCAGGATGCTGGGGACATGACCTGAGCTAAAGTCAGATACTTAACTGACTGAGCCACCCAGGTGCTCCTGAATCCTTTACTTTTTAAATATAAGACTTATGATCCTCAGAAATATAGGTGTGTAAGTGAAGAGTAACAGTAAGATTTATGCCCAAGGGGATAGCATGTTAGAGAGATAGGATTTCTTGCCTTCTCTGAGATAATGTGGCATTTACTAATTCTAATGACACTTTAAAAATACACTGTTAAGTAGTGTTACTCACCTCTAGTATTGCCTTGGATTCCTTCTTGGAAATATACAAATTGCCTCGCCTCCCAATGTCTGCTTTTGTTTTTGTTTTTTGGTAAAGCAAAATAGTAGTACCTACACTAAGCTGTAGTGAAGATATTAAATACTGTATGGAACCTGAAGAACTTCATGGGGTGTTTAGCATGTATCTGTGGTTGTGGCTGCTTTTGCTGCTGTTTTTAGGTAAAAGTTCCTATGTCAGTTACATATGTTTGTGTCTGAATGAAGAGAAAAACATCCTTATTTTGAATATTCTCTCTAGCCAGCAAATTAAGAGCCATGATGTCAAAGATGGAACCATATTTATTTGGACTGTATACTAGGAGATAACGTAAATTAAATGCTCACATTTTATAAAGGAGATCCCTGAATATATCAAGTCCTCAGAAAGAATGTGATCTTAAACTTTTTAATAAATTTAAATTATTTAATTTAGACTGCTGAATCAATTTCTTTAGTTGATTTCTCCAAAAGATCCTAATATAAAAGGTAACATTACAGCTCACTAATAACAAACTATTTTTGCTACTTTGGGTATTTTTACAGGATGATAATTGTGCCAAATCAAGGCATTGAAATTGCATAATTTTTAGGTTAATATTAGCATAATCCTACATTGTGTGTGTTGGGTTTTTTTTCCCCCCCAGAAACAGTGCAGGAATATCATAGCCTGAATGTTTTCCCACCATGACAAAACTGTGAAATATTGCACCCTTCACACTGTCATTGGCCTGCTGGGACTTGGTACTATGACAAAGATGTTTATAAAAGAGAAGGGCAAAGGAGATTTGTGGAATACCAGAGACATTAGTAATATCAGAGACACTTTTGCTTTTCTTTTTATAATTAGCTAATTAAAGAATCAGATGTCAAGGGTAGGTGAAGATACGGATTCCTACGTATTTGAATACTTATGAATATATCCCAGAGATGTTTATGGTGTCTGTTACTAAGCCAAAATAACATGCTTAATGAAGGTCTCTAAAACTCTTATATGTACTTAGGGGGTGCCTGGGTGGCTCAGTTGGTTAAGTGTCTGCCTTCAGCTCAGGTCATGACCCCAGGGTCCTGGGATCTAGCCCCTCATTGGGCTCCCTGCTCAGTGAGAAGCCTTCTTCTCCCTCTGCCTCTACTGCTCACCCTGCTTGTACTCTCTCTCTCTCTCTGACAAATAAATACATATTTTTTTTAAAAAAACCCTCTTATATGTACTTAGGTCAAGTTCTGATTTATGTGTATACATATGCACATATTTGAATGTTTGATTGTGTGTGTTGTATAATTACAATTTAAAAAGTCTTCACTTATTTAAGATGGCTTAAGCTTATTGATGAGGCTTTTCGGATTACACCACCTCCTCCATAGATTTGCCTACTTGTAGGAAAAAGAGATTAATACAGTGCCTATTTTAGGTCCCATTCAGAGATGCATGCCCAATAAGAGATCAATAAAGTTTATTTTCTTTAAGATTTTATGTATTTGGCAGAGAGTCATGTGCACAAGCACAGGGAGAGGCAAGCAGATTTTGTTTTTAACTAAGCTCTACACCCAACATGGGGCTCAAACGTGAAGCCTGAGATCAAGAGTCACATGCTCTACCAACTGAACCGGCCAGGAGCCACTACAATTACACTATCCATAAATGAACTAGATTGATAACAACAACAAAAAAAAGAATAAAGTGACACTATTGAATTCTTTAGTATAAGGTGACTTTTATCAATATCACTTTAGTCAGAAACATTCCCATTTAAAAGTCAGGGTTCTTAAGGAATTAAGCATCCTCATACTTAAATTAGTTTTTGGCAAGTTTTTGCAGTATATTAATTTTTTTTAGGATGGTGTTGAGCTTCCTAAACTATATTTACAAGTCATTTTATGTTTTCTGTTAGTGAGAGCAGCAAATCTCTGGAAATGTATTGACTTATATAAGGAACAACCTGGAAGACATTAGCAAAAGGAAAGGAAAATTGAAGGGGGGAAATTGGAGGGGGAGATGAACCATGAGAGTCTGTGGACTCTGAGAAACAAATTGAGGGCTTTAGAGGGGGAATGGGTGAGCCTGGACACGTATTGCATGGAGTGCTGGGTATTATACATAAACAATGAATCTTGGAACACTACATCAAAAACTAATGATGCATTGTATGGTGACTAACAAAACAATAAAAGTTTTTTTAAAAGTACCAAAATTTTAAAAAAGATGCTTTCTGATATAGAGAGATTTTTTAAATTCTAATTTTTTAAATATTTTATTTATTTATTAGACACACAGAGAGAGATCACAAGTAGGCAGAGAGACAGGCAGAGAGAAAGGGAGAAGAAGGCCCCCTGTTGACCAGAGAGCCCAATGTGGGGCTCCATCCCAGGACCTGAGATCATGACCTGAGCTGAAGGCAGAGGCTTAACCCACTGCGTCATCCAGGCGCCCCTAAATTCTAAATTTTGTTTCAGTGATATAAAATGTTAGATTACCATAGATTGTTCTTACAACAAAATACTAAAATATTATTTTTAATTATAGATTACAGTGTACCTTCATCCTCATCAAAATGCTATGTAATGTAGGCAGTATTATCCTTGCTTTATTTATGAAACGTCTGGATTCAAAGACACAAAATGGATTACCCAAGACTCATGGCTCCTAAATGGAAGATATAAGGAACCCATGCAAATTACTCATGAATTATTTTATCCATTCATTCATTTAAAAAATATATTAAAGACTCGTATTCCAGGAACATTGTTTGCTGCTAGAAATTCTAAGGTGAATAAGGTATATTTCTTTTTAAGGGAGACTCATATTCTATTGGCAAAGACAGCTCTGTAAACACATAATTAGAACCTGAAGTAGAATGTTAATAGGGGTTTTTGCAGAGTGGAGACAACTTGTCTTATGGAGTAACTTATTTCAGGGGAGGTTGGCTCCACAGAATTAAGTGACATTTTAGAGGGGTGAAAATCTAATATATAGCAAAAGGCTCAGATAAAAGCAGAATTTGGATTGTTATGGAAGTTTTGAGATAACTCAATGTCTTGAAGTGGAAATGGAAAAAAGCAGTTTTTTAAAATCAACATACAATGTATTATTTGTTTCAGGGGTACAGGTCTGTGATTCAGCAGTTTTACACAATTCACAGTACTAACCATAGCACATACACTCCCCAATGTCCATCACCCAGACACCCTAACCCTCCCATCTCCCTCCCCTCCAGCAATCCTCAGTTTGTTTCCTGAAATTAAGAGTCTCTTATGGTTTGTCTCCCTCTCTGGTTTCATCTTGTTTCATTTCCCCCTATGATGCTCTGTCTTGTTTCTCAAATTCCTCATATTAGTGAGATCATATGATAATTGTCTTTCTCTGATTGACTTATTTTGCTCAGCATAATACCCTCTAATCCACGTAATTGCAAGTGGCAAGATTTCGGGGTTTTTTTGATGGATGCATAGTAATCCATTGTATATATTTTCTACATCTTCTTTATCTATTCAATTGTTGATGGACATCTAGGCTCTTTCTATAGTTTGACTATTGTGGACTTGGCTGCTATAAACATTCAGGTCCACGTGCCCCTTCGGATCACTAAATTTGTATCTTTAGGGTAAATAGCCAGTAGTACAATTGCTAGATCTTAGGGTAGCTCAATTTTCAACTTTTTGAGGAACCTTCATACTGTTTTCCAGAGTGGCTGTACCACCTTACATTCCAGTGTAGGAGGGTTCTCCTTTCTCTGCATTCTCACCAACATCTGTTATTTCCTGACATGTTAATTTTAGCCGTCTGACTGGTGTGAGAAGGTATCTCACTGGTTTTGATTTGTATTTCCCTGATGCTGAGTGATGTTGAGCACTTTTTCATGTGTCTGTTGGCCATCTGGATGTCCTCTTTGCAGAAATGTCTGTTCATGTCTTCTGCCCATTTCTTGATTGGCTTATTTATTCTTTGGGTGTTGAGTTTGATAAGTTCATTACAGATTTTGGATACTAGCCCTTTATCTGATATGTCATTTGCAAGTATCTTTTCCCATTCTGCCAGTTGTCTTTTGGTTTCATTAACTAGTTCCCTTGCTGCACAAAAGATTTTGATCTTGATGAAGTCCCAATAGTTCATTTTTGCCCTTGCTTCCCTTGCCTTTGGCGATGTTTCTAGGAAGAAGTTGCTGCAACTGAGGTCAAAGAGGTTGCTGCCTGTGTTCTCCTCAAGGATTTTGATGGATTCCTATCTCACATTGAGGTCTTTCATCCATTTTGAGTCCATTTTTGTGTGTGGTATAAGGAAATGGGCCAGTTTCATTATTCTGCATGTGGCTGTCCAGTTTTTCCAACACCATTTGTTGAACAGACTGTCTTTTGTCCATTGGGCATTCTTTCCTGCTTTATCAAAGATTAGTTGACCATAGCATTCAGGGTCCATTTCTGTGCTGTCTGCTTAGTTCCATTGATCTATGTGTCTGTTTTTGTTTGGAAGGTTTTGTTTTTAAGTTTTCCTTCCATTTCTATTTTTTGGAACAGTTTCAGGAAAATAGGTATTATTTCTTCTTTAAATGTTTGGTAAAATTCCCCTGGGAAGCCATCTGGCCCTGGGCTCTTGTTTGTTGGGAGCTTTTTGATGACTGCTTCAGTTTCCTTACTGGTTATGGGTCTGTTCAGGTTTTCTATTTCTTCCTGGTTCAGTTTTGGTAGTTTACATATCTCTAGCAATGCATCCATGTCTTCCAGATTGTCCAATTTGCTGGCACATAGTTTCTCATAATATGTTCTTATAATTGTATTTCTTTGATGTTGGATGTTGGTTGTGATCTCTCCTCTTTATTAATTTGGGTCCTTTCTCTTTTCTTTTTGATAAGTCTGGCCAAGCTTTATCAATCCTATTAATTCATTCAAGGAACCAGCTCCTAGTTTCATGATTTGTTCCACTATTCGTTTGGTTTCTATTTCATTGATTTCAGCTCTGATCTTTATTATTTCTCTTCTCCTGCTGGGTTTATGCTTTTTTTTAAAGATTTTATTTATTTATTTGACAGAAGTCACAGGAAGGCAGAGAGGCAGGCAGGGGGAGGGAAATCAGGCTCCCTGCTGAGCAGAGAGCCCAATGCAGGGCTCGATTCCAGGACCCCAAGATCATGATCTGAGCCGAAGGCAGAGGCTTAACCCACTGAGCCACCCAGGTGCCAGGTTTAGACTTTCTTTGCTGTTCTTTCTCTAGCTCCTTTAGTTATATAGGGTTAGGTTGTGCACTTGAGACCTTTCTTGTTTCTTGAGAAAGGCTTATATTGCTATATACTTTTCTTTCAGGACTGCCTTTGCTGCATCCCAAATATTTTGAACAGTTGTGTTTTCATTTTCATTTGTATCCATGAATTTTAAAAATTCTTTAATTTCCTGATTGACCATTCATTCTTTAATAAGATGATCTTTAGCCTCCATGTATTTGACTTCTTTCCAACTTTCCTCTTGTGATTGAGTTCTAGCTTCAGAGCATTGTGGTCTGAAAATATGCAGGAAATGATCCCAGTCTTTTGTCACCAGCTGAGACCTGATTTGTGAACCAGGATATGATCTATTCTGAAGAATGTTCCATGTGCACTAGGGAAGAATGTGTATTATCTTGCTCTGGGATGGAATGTTCTGAATATAACTGTGATGTCCCTCTGATCCAGTGTGTCACTCAAAGCCCTTATTTCTTTGTTGATCTTTTGCTTAGATGATCTGTCCATTTCAGTGAGGGGGTGTTAAAGTTCCCTACTGTTCTTGTATTATTGTTGATGTGTTTCTTTGATTTCATTATTAATTGGTTTATGTCGTTGACTGCTCCAGTGTTAGGGGCATAGGTATTTAAAATTGTTAGATCTCCTTTTTGGACAGACACTTTAAGTATGATAAACCATTCTTCCTCATCTCTTTATATAGTCTTTGCTTAAAATATACTTTGTCTGATATAAGGATTGCCACCCCAGCTTTCTTTTAGTGTCCATTAGCATGGTAAGTTGTTTTCCACCCCCTCATTTTAAATCTGGACATGTCTTTGGGTCTAATTTGAGTTTCTGCTGACAACGTATCAATATGTCTTATTTTTTTAAAATCCATTCTGATACCCTGTGTCTTTTCATTGGACCCTGTAGCCCATTTAAATTTAAGATAACTATTGAAATATATTAATTTAGTGCCATAGTATTACTTGTCAGGTGACTGTTACTGTATATTGTCTCTGTTCCTTTCTAGTCTGTTACTTTTATACTTTTAGGCTCCCTTTGCTTGGAAGACCCCTCTCAATATTTCCTGTAGGGTTGTTTTGGTGTTTGCAAATTGTTTTAGTTTTTGTTTGTCCTAGAAGCTTTTTATTTCTCTTTCTATTTTCAATGACAGCCTAGTTGGATATAGTACTCTTGGCTGCATATTTTTTCTCCATTAGTGCTCTGAATATATCATGCCAGCCCTTTCTGTTCTGCCAGATCCCTGTGGATAGGTCTGCTGCCAAACTAATATTTCTACCATTGTATGTTACAGACCTCTTGTCCAGAGCTGCTTTCAGGATTTTCTCTTTGTCACTGAGACTTGTAACTTTTACTATTACATGACAGCATGTTGACCTATTTTTATTGATATTTATTGGATTTTGATGGTTGTTCCCTTTGCCAAGTTAGGGAAATTCTCTTCTATAATTTGTTCCA